>APFE030116596.1:0-20159 GCA_000404065.3 Pinus taeda
TTTGCAAAGTGAACGTACCCAAATTGTCGTGTGAAATCTCCACTTGATTCCAGAGAAAGTTCATTGTTCGGTCCATCTCCATATCTCTGAACCAAAAACATATGTATTCTGACTCATAAATTCAATCATAAGGTGGTTATATAACAACGTCTACTTATCAAGCCATAATACGATATGTCCAGATTTCACATAAATAAAGCAGAAACATTAACCTGCCAATTCCAGAGGCCAGTATGAGCCCAATGACGAGGAATTGTAACGTCTCCGATGTGCAGAGAAGGGTCGGCGTTCCCTGCAATTCCATAGTGGATGACTCCTTTCACTTTAAAGGAATTCAGCAGCAACTGTGTTGTTAATCCTAAATTCAGCTGCACAAAACAAAAAGTAATACGGTATATATGTGCAAAAAAGTAAAATTTCATAATGGGTTATAGCAATGGAGTCATACTAAACAAAAATCAATGGATTGATATCTTTAAAAGAAAACTATTGAGAACAACCATTGCCAATCCTGACATGACAATGATGACTCTTTGCATATGAATGCTTCCTATATGAAATCTTCGGCCTGCCAAAAAAAAAAGATTAAAGAAAACAAATGAACATATTGCTACTGTTCAAGATTTCTGAGCCTTTTCTTGATTTTAATATTCTTTAGATGATAACCTGCAATATCCAGAGTACTGGAGAGATTGAAGGCTGAAGATTGAAGAAGATGATTCATCTCAAAGGCATTAGGAACAACTATGCCGAGATAGGGGCCACGTCTATTGAGGTCGTCGATGATTTCCTGAAGCTTTGGCGATGGAATTAGGGTTCCGATTGATGAGAAATGGACTATCAATGCCACCATGAATAGCGTCGGTCTACATTTCGTTTGGGAATCGAACCGGCGAACAGCGGGTGCCAAATGCCAGATGCGATGCCACGGCCAGATGCCAGATGCGCGGGAGGGATAATGAATCGAACACTTTGAATGAAACGGTGAATATTAATTCCATCGTCTAACAACGAAATCAATGGCGCAGGAAGGTACAGCCTGGCACTGGAGGGGAGTTTTTCCCAGAGGAACACCTTACAACGTAATAATTATAATTATATATTTATATATATATGAAATACTATGATAAATTTGAGGTATAGAATGAATCCGATCAATTGCCTCCTCTCGAAGGGGATGAGAATATAAACAAATTAGTGTCTTGGGGCCTTGACAAATTCAATTACAAAAGTTGCAGCGTTTTGGCTAGCCAGCCCAGGAAAGACAGCAGCCTGATTACTGTAAGAAGTTTCCACTCCAGCCAAATCAGAAATAGACCTTATTGCTATGAATGGAAGTCTTTGTTGAAGACAAACCAGTGCTACAACAGCACTTTCCATGTTGATGGCACTTATATTGAACCTGGTGTAGATGAAGTTTCTGTATGCTGCATTGTCCACAAACATATTCGCACTCGATCCTCTTTCCACTGGAACAACCTTGGGAGTATTTGGCAGACAAGTTGTTGAGTTCAAACACCTTTCTATATTCAGACTCTAAATCAATACAATGGAAACTATTTCAGCATATTGCAGCCATTTTTACTGCATTGTAAAAATACATAGGTGGTGAGCTGTCTTAATTTGAAATTAAGATAAATTTAATTGATAATAGCTTGAATACATAGAATTTCATACATGTATACATATCATGAATGAAAGAACTGGTAAATACCTTAAGGCTCCTTGAAATCTGATAATAGTGCTCATCCACGAGCACCCAAAAGGAATGTTGCCGGACCTCTGGGGTTCCATTTACTGGAAAAACTTCCTCTGGTTGATACCACGCAGTATTAAGGAGGTTACCTATGCTCTGATCTGATGGAGTTGTGAAGTTTGCAAAGTGAACGTAACCAAATTGTCGTGTGAAATCTCCACTTGATTCCAGAGAAAGTTCATTGTTCGGTCCATCTCCATATCTCTGAACCAAAAACATATGTATTCTGACTCATAAATTCAATCATAAGGTGGTTATATAACAACGTCTACTTATCAAGCCATAATACGATATGTCCAGATTTCACATAAATAAAGTAGAA
Organism: Pinus taeda; assembly: GCA_000404065.3. Lineage (NCBI taxonomy): Eukaryota > Viridiplantae > Streptophyta > Pinopsida > Pinales > Pinaceae > Pinus > Pinus taeda. The sequence continues at coordinate 2,079 of APFE030116596.1, forward strand.
ACATTAACCTGCCAATTCCATAGGCCAGTATGAGCCCAATGACGAGGAATTGTAACGTCTCCGATGTGCAGATAAGGGTCGGCGTTCCCTGCAATTCCATAGTGGATGACTCATTTCACATTAAAGGAATTCAGCAGCAACTGTGTTGTTAATCCTGAATTCAGCTGCACAAAACAAAAAGTAATACGGTATATATGTGCAAAAAAGTAAAATTTCATAATGGGTTATAGCAATGGAGTCATACTAAACAAAAATCAATGGATTGATATCTTTAAAAGAAAACTATTGAGAACAACCATTGCCAATCCTGACATGACAATGATGACTCTTTGCATATGAATGCTTCCTATATGAAATCTTCGGCCTGCCAAAAAAAAAAAATTAAAGAAAACAAATAAACATATTGCTACTGTTCAAGATTTTTGAGCCTTTTCTTGATTTTAATATTCTTTAGATGATAACCTGCAATATCCAGAGTACTGGAGAGATTGAAGGCTGAAGATTGAAGAAGATGATTCATCTCAAAGGCATTAGGAACAACTATGCCGAGATAGGGGCCACGTCTATTGAGGTCGTCGATGATTTCCTGAAGCTTTGGCGATGGAATTAGGGTTCCGACTGATGAGAAATGGACTATCAATGCCCCCATGAATAACGTCGGTCTGCATTTCGTTTGGGAATCAATAACGTGGCGATTAAGCTCAGTATGCCAGTCGTCAGATCCAGTATGTGTGCGCGTCGCGACTGATTAATGATATGTGCCTAACATTGAATCAAGCTCGTTATTTTCGATCTAACCAATGTAAGATCGAATGCGCCTGGTGGAGTTGCGGGGTATCTAGTATCTTGGGTACCATGCCTTACGGCTGTAAATATATAAAATATTAATATAACAAAATTAATTATGATATCTATATTTACCATGTATAGGTTCTAAATAAATTTTTTTTATTGGTTAATATTATGACTTATCAATACCATTTATCCAAAAACCATATTTAATTTAAAATCAAAATAATTTATAAATATGCTATTTTAATTTTAATTTTGGAGTTGTCTATTTAGGTGGAAGAATTGCCCCGAGAGCCAAAAGTGGCAGGAATCTGGGCAGCAGTGTTTGAGTCATGTTTTTGATGGTGGAAATGGATTCAACACCACCAAAAGCCTCTAGGACACGCAAAATATTGAAGTTTGATCCACACTTGTTGGTTGTCAAAAAATTCTCTCATGATTTCTACCAAAAGACTTTGTTTAAAGCTATAACTTGGATTTAGAAAAATTCCTTCCGAATTTTATTAAATTTTGGACGGAATTTCCATGATTTTGGTTAGACTATGCCTTCAATTTTTGTTATTTATTACTATTGTTTAAATTTATCTATTTATAAGGTGATTTGTTGAGGTCTTATTATAGGTTGTTTAGTAATTTCCATTTCTATTAGTTACTACTTTTTCATTTTTATTTTATTTCCTTTTATTTAACTTTCTTATTTTTATTATTTGTTTCTTTTTTTATTATCTCCATTTTCATGACTTATAATTTTTAGAGTTGTTTTTAATGTGACTTTTTGGAAGCTTTTCTAGTGAGTTTATCTAGTCTAATTTCTCTAAAATCAGGCAAGAATTTATTGAAATCACAAGCTTGATGGGTAATACCTGTACAGATGATTGCGCCTAAGTTTTTTATGGTGCTAGAAGCCATATATACACTCAAAAACCCAGTTTAGAATACCATTAATTAGATTGTATTCTCAAAAGTTTGTTTGGATGTAGGGCACTGAGTCCAAAAGTCACACTAAAAAATGCTTCCATAAGTTTTCTCGTGTGTTGATGACTAATTATTATATTAAAAACACTGTATATTATAATTTTATTATTAAAAATTCTATATATATTAATAAAAAATAAAACACACACATATATAATAAAGATATATTAAAGTGTGTACATGCTAATAAAAACAATATTAGTTTATCATATTTGATATTTTTTAGTGATGATTTTCAACCATACAATATTTCATTAGTTGTTCTATTTTTGTGTTTATTGTTTTTCAGTTTAATTAAACTACATTTAAACTAAGAAACAGGTTCTATGACTAACAATTTCTACAATTTCTCCATAATTTAACATTTGCAAAACATTTTTTGTTATTTTTTATCATTATTTGAATTTATTTATTTGTAAAATGATTAATTAAAGTATTATTATGTACTATTTAGTAACTTTCATTTCTCTAATTACTAATTTTTTTAGTTTTATTTTTTATTTTTGTTTTTTTTCATTTTCTTATTATTTTCATTTTCATTACATTTAGATTTTTGCACTCGCTAATACTCAATAGAAAAGAAAGTTTCCTCTTGGGAATTGAAAGAAAAAATATGTACCTTATCCAAAATCACAACCATGTTAGCAAAACATTAACAATGTCTTGATAATTTCATGATAATTTCAATCAACTAAGTTCTCATTTATTAGTTCTTTTTATCTTTTATTTAAAAAAAAAAAACTAAAAACTCCAAACTGAACCCATTAACATGTTATTTCAATTTTGGCTTTTTATTTTTAAAAGTCGGCTGCTCATATTTGTGTTTGCAGTACGCAATATCCATGATGCAACAGTTACAATATTTTTGATAGGACCAATCAAAATTGGAGAGCTCTGTGGACAAAGCCAATGCTTCTTCCATTGTGTTGAACTCTCATTACGTTGTCAGTGTTGGTGCCAGCTATTTCTTACATAATTACTACATAAGTCCTGAGCTTATGACGCAGTTCGCTGTGGAAAAGTGTTTGTTTACTTAGGCAGGAAAATGAACTCCCCCTTTTTGTGCATTTAGATATGTGATTTATAAATGTTTTCTCGGTTGTTCGTTTGAATATTATCAACAAGATTTGTGTTTTCAATTTTTGTCTTAGCAACATCTATTAAGTGAGGTAAAGACTAGTGATCCACAAGAAAGTTATCTGCTAGTATTTGATTGCGATGGAAAATATAACATATCCACATTTTAACCACGGTTGATTTAGCTAATATTATACACGTTTTTTATATATTTTAGAAGTTTTAATCAACAAGAATATGACCATCTATTTCATTGTATATTTTAGTGAAATCTACACTCATCAAAAGGATAGCTTAGAACCCAACACATTTTAAAAAGATCTTGGAATTAATAAGAGTGGTGAGTTAGCTATTATAACCACGGTTGATTTAGCTAATATCATACACGTTTTTGATATATTTTAGAAGTTTTAATCAACAAGAATATGACCATCTATAAAGATCTTGGAATTAATAAGAGTGGCGAGTTAGCTATTATAACCACGGTTGATTTAGCTAATATCATACATGTTTTTGATATATTTTAGAAGTTTTAACCAACAAGAATATGACCATCTATAGCATTCTATATTTTAGTGAAATCTACACTCATAAAGGATAGCTTAGAACCCAACACATTTTAAAAAGACCTTGGGATCTTGGAATTAATAAGAGTGGCGAGTTAGCTATTATAGATTTCATAATATTTTGAAAATCTAAATTATGGATATCTATTACAGTTCCAAATGTTATTGTTAATTTCTTTCACTTCCAAAACCTTTTTTAACTATTTTGGAATGTGCAGTAAACAAAATGATGATAGTCCTTACCAATTTCAGAGTATTTTGAAATTTAATTTGGACATGAAAACATCTTTATATTTATTGCAAATTTTAGATTGATTTAAAAATCCCATAGAGGATGTCGTTCATGTGCATGTCAAGATTTTCAAAATATTTAGAGATATGCAATAAATTACATTTTAATGCAATGGACATAAATATGGCTATTATTTTAAAACTACATTAGATTAATTTTTTTTGTTATTTACCATTGTTGTTTTCTAACACCATAATGGTTGATTCCTGAGGTTGGAATTGTTGATTATCTTTTTAATAGGTTGTATCGACACCATAATTGTTGATTCCTGAGGTTGGAATTGTTGATTATCTTAAGAAAAGATTGTATTAGTTAAGGGCTCACACAGTTGGTGCAACTAAGCTTCCTTCATTAAGGTGCCTTCCAGATGCAATCACTCTATTTGGCCACAATGAAAAGAGTTCTTTAAATAACAACATTAACACAATTCTCAAGAGTTTAACAATCTCTTGAAAGCTACATTAATCAACTTCGAAAAATCCTTGAAAGCTACATTAATCAACTTCGAAAAATCCTTACCTGGGATGAAAATTGTAGTATTTGACAATTATACATCATTATATAACTTCATTCAGCATCCTTTAGTAAGCCCACTATTGCAGTTTTCGTAATTGTATTGGTGATGTAACTGTATTGGTTGTGTTTGAGTTTTAATGTTTATGAGTGGGGCCAAGAGAGTGTGTTGTGGGACTATAGCCATTGAGACCACTATATTGTGCAAGCCTAGATCACTAGGTACGTGGACCAATGCTTCCAAATGCACTCATTCTTCCAAGAATCTCTCTTATATCTTAAATGAGATGTGGACTCCAAACTAAGACTAGATGAATTTTATTTTCGATATAGTTGTTTTAGGTGCATGAGACCTTAGATGTCATGTCAGGAAGATAAGTGATATAGTTTTTTTAGGTGCACGAGATCTTAAATTTCATGTCATGAACCTAAATGTTTGAGTTTCTTTTCATTAGAATTCCATGTTTTATTTTTTGATTTTATAACAAAATGTAATTATGTGTATTGCTTAGTAACCTTTTACAATTAGGCATTTAATCTTTTTGTTTGAATAGCCATTATTTATGTTTTAACTATAAATATTTACATGATGTTTATATTTTAATATTACAAATTAAATTTTATTATTCATTAATATTATTTATTTTAAGTTTGATTGGTTACATGTTTATTATGTAATCATTACATATTTATAGTTGATGTTGGATTCTGCCTTTCTAACTTTAGGGAAAGTTTCCCTTTTCCCTTCCTCATTTTGCGCTAGCTAATCCTCTACAAAGGAGAAAGTATATGACTATTACTTTCTAGTATTAGTTTGAATGGAGAAATATAGAAATTTTTTCTTTAAAATGCAAGGAGGGTTTCCATAGAATCTATTTTTTAGTAATTTATCAGAGAATGAAATTGATGTAATAAATATTATTAGTTTGACCTAATATTAATTTATTGGTTTAAATGTTTCTAAAATGTAATTTCAAAATTTAAATAATTTTAATTTTTATATCAAAGTCATATATAAGTTTATATAAAGTTAAGTTTCATTCCATTTAATTCATCTTTAGATTTATTATTTCAATTTCAATAATGGATTATATAAAATTAAGTTTCTATAAAAAAATATTTAAGTATATAAAATTTTCAATGTCATTTAAAAATTTATAAAAGATTCTGTATATAAAATTTTTGCTTGTAAACCTTAATATTTTGCTAATGATTTACATAAAATTTGATGAATATAAAAAAATCTATTTAACTCTATTAGAACCTTTAAGTAAGTTAATATTCATGAGAACTACTCCAGTAACCACATTTTCAATCTAATTTTAGGTTTATTATTTCAATAATTGTTTATATAAAATAAAATCTTTATAAAATTTATTTAACTATATAAAATTTTCAATCTGTGATTTAAAAATCTATAAAAGATTGTGTATATAAAAATTTTCTTATCAATTTTAATGCTATGGATATAATTTACATAAAATTGGATGCATATAAATAAGTCTACTTACACTATTTCACCCTTCAGTAACTTAATATTCATGAGAACTACTCCAATAACCACATATAAAATCAGATTTTTAAACTTTATGGAAAACAAGAAAGTTTTCCTTCCTCACCACACACATGGTGAATTGTCCCTATGGATTAGACATCTCCGTTAGCCTCTATGTTTCACTCCTATTATTTTATTCATGTTGCAATTTTCATGTCAAATGTGTTTTACACTATATGTTGTCAGCAATCCACACTTCAATTTAGCTATTATTAAACTAGGTAGTTGGTACTAGCGACTACTTAGCATTTGTTTTATTACATTATTAAAATTATATCTAAAAGAAAAAATATATGGGACAAATGTTGTAATGTTCTGTAGACATATTAACTCTATGAAAATAAAATTAAAATACAATACATCTACCTTAACTGTAGATGTACCAAGTATTAAGAGGGATAAAATCTCTTGAGATGCAACCCTATTTTATAATGAAAAGATATTTAATCCCTTTTGGTGCTTAGTAAATCTAGAGTTAAGGTAGATTTATGGTGGATTTATTATTACTTGTAATTAATTTACTTATAATTATTATTTTTATTTTTAATTTTAGATTTATGTAATTTGCTATTGTCTTTGTAGAAATTCCTTGTAGATTCAAAGTGCTTATGAGAGTTGTTAAAACAAAATACTTTAATCTACTCTACTCAATAGTAGAAACAATTAAATGATCACAAATCACAAAGAATAAAAGAGAAAAACATTTAATCAACACATTACACAATGATAAAAAGCTCTACTATCTATATATTGCATTAGTCAGAAAATATGAGAAGATTACAATGCTTTGCTCAAGCCTAAGCAACCTCTATAGTATCTCTATCTCTCTAGTTGCTTCCTGTGCAATCCTTGTTGAATACTTAGCCAATTTATTAGCATCCAAGCTTTTATTTCCTTTCACTAATCAATGACGAATTAGACGAATTTTCCTCCATATTCCTTTGGGCTCTTCCTCTTTGTTAGGTCCCTATAATATTAGTGATTCCCCAATTACTATTGTCATTGTATCCCTTATTGTTATTATTGTGCCCCTATTGTCCCCATATTGTTATTATTGTGCCCCATGGAATCCCTCCATTGTTATTTTTGTGCGTTTATATATTATTATCGTTAGGTCGGCTTGGTTATTATGCCGTAAGGCGTTCCCTCTGAGAAAGACATCCCTAAAATGTGACACGTGCGATCTTGAGCCATTGATTCTGTGTGTTAGATGATTGGGGTGTTTTCTGCCGTTGGTTTAATCTATTTTTTCATAGAAAAATGTTATTTTTTCCACCAGCTGGAAGACAAAGAGGGAGGATCTGGCAATGGGCCATGAAAGGCCAGGCCTCTGGCGACGATGAGACTCTTCGTAGTGACTGAACTGAAACGTGTCTTCGCAGTGAAGAAACGTGTCTTTCTTCTTAGTTTCGTGTTTTTCTTCCTGCTTGAGGGCCACGTAGCCAGCGTGTGGCTTCCTGTTTCTCCGCAAGATTATTTGATTTCTTGAGGGATGACAGACTCAGAAGCAAGGTAAGGAATAACTGGACTCAATAATTCATATTATGTCATTATTTTTTCTATTTCGTTTCATCTACAGCCGGTACTCTCTACTGACCACTGATAAAAATAAAAACTGGAACGGTGGGATATACTGTCAAATGGAGGTCCAATGCAAGAAATGGCTCACATTCCAAAAGGACAAGATCCTGGCAACTGTGTTTCTCTTCTAAGAGCAAGCATATGTTCCTTTTATTTTTCTTCGAAATCCTTCTTGGAGAATAATTCCTCTCATGAAACCCTAACCTTAACTGTGAATGTTTTCGATTTTAGGCCATGAATTCCAACGAAAGCAGCAGCATGTTGACCCTGCAAGAGACGTGCACAGATGCATCGGGGTCTCTTGTAGTTTATGCTCCAGTGGACATCCCAGCCATGCATGTGGTTATGCGTGGGGATGATCCAGCTTATGTTTCCCTCTTACCCTCTGGCTTTGCCATTCTTCCAGACAGACAAGAATGTAGGCCCCTTGCACTAAACCCTACTGGAAAGGGCGTTGGAGTCAACAGCCTGCGTGTGGGAGGATCACTTTTAACAGTTGCATTCCGTATATTAGTCAACAGCTTGCCAATAGCCAAACTCACAGTAAAATCAGTGGAGACAGTGAACAACCTCATATCTTGTACCGTGTAGAAAATCAAGGTAGCTCTACACTATGAAGATGCTTGACGTAAATCTCTCCCTCTTAATCCTCACTGTCTAGGATTTTTGTGTCCCCATAAGCTTTTTTGTTTTTCTTTGGTCCATGCCAATCAATGTTTAATGTGCAAGGTAAGGGGAGTTGGCATTGACACTGGGCAGTTATGAGGCGATATCAGCACCAATTTGCTCACATTGAACTGGGTGTTGATTTGTCCCTCACAGTAACAGCCACGGCCACCTCCTCCTGCCTGCTTTCACCTTTGTCCTGGGATTGACAACAATGGGATTACTAAGATCACATGATATATGTAACTAAAAAAAAATCGTGGAGGATGCGTAGTGGAGTCAAGAACACACTACATATATCCTTGCCAAGTGGTAAACAAAACTGAAACCAGCCAGACAAAGCTTCTTTCCTTGGCAATGCAATTATCAAACAAACATGATGTTTGCACAAGCTTTACCACCATGCAAGGGTACTGGTTGGGGTATTGACTCCCCACAAAATCTTAATCGTTTACTACTCTCATCTTTCATTTAAACTCAATCATCCATTCATGTACATGATATGACATGACGACATTGATATTATTTAGCTTAATTGCAAGTTTTAGATGATAGGCTTTTGTATGTTTGTTCACTTATCAAGGTGGGTATGTTGTGTCTTTTGCTTGTTTAAATTCTGTTTATAATTCATTTCCTTTGTGCATGAGTCTGTGCATTAATGTGGTGTAGCAAAGGTTAATGCTTGCAAGAATTGACAGCGTTAGTCAAATTTTTTTGGTTTCCTACATAAAAATCAAGCAGGTTTTGTTTTGAAAGCCCTTTTTTTCACTGCAATACAGAAAGTTGGTATGGACATTTTAGCCTTTTAACTGCATTTTGTCAATTACATATTTGAATTCAAGCAGAATAGTGAATGTGTCAAGCATGTTATATCATATAATACAAAACATTGATAATGATTGTATCAATTTGTATCAAGCTTTGATTCTGCCATTTTTTTGTTACCAAATTTTGAAATATCTACATATTGCATACCTTGTTTTCACTAAAACAATTTGAAGGACAATACCAATCATTCTCTCTATTGTTGGAAAATAAAATAGCTTAATATTGAAACTTATCTTCTTTTTACTGTGTTAAATTTGGACTTGCCTCCATCCACTTTCTTAGTTGGGAACCTGAAAATTACTGTGCAGAATATCTTTCATGGAGATATCAAACCAGAAAACCTTCTTGTTGGTAGCGATGGAACAGTTAAGATTTCTGACTTCAGTGTTAGCAGGATGTTTGAGGTAAGAAAGTTGTTCTTTGAGTGTACCTTCCTTTCTGATAGTGAATGTGTTCTAAACATGACCTCTCAAACTACACCATTTCATAGTTATAGACAATTACAAATGCCTACTGTTGACTATTGTTAGGTGAGTATTTTTCATTAAATTTTAACATTGGACAATGAGGATTCAATTACTGGGAGGAAATGTTTTACAAAATCCAATGTTCGTTTGGATGTATACAGGGCAGCAATGATGAGATTCGAAGGTCTCCTGGTACTCCTGTTTTTACTGCACCAGAACTTTGCCTAGGTAGAGTGCTCGAAACTTTGCTAGTTATACAAATACCGTCTGCTCAAGATTTGGGCAATCATTGCTGCTAATTTGTACTGTATTCATATATTTGATGATATATTGTCCATCTTGTTTGTTTTTAGATTACATTCTTATACTCGACAAATATTATATTTTCAATTCATGCTTGTTCTCTTGTAAATAAAATCCTGTTCAATGAAATGAAAGACCAGAGGAAAGGAAGAAAGGGTCACATGTTAAAGGACAGATACTTCAGTTGTCAAAATAGGCCTGACAATTTTTTTTGCCTATTTTCAATAGGCTTGACATATCATGGTAAAATTGATGATGTGTGGGCATTGGGTGTGACACTATACTACATGGTGTTAGGTTCTTATCCCTTCATTGGGGACTCCTTGCAAGGCACATATGATAAGGTAAATGAATCTCTGCTGCTTTTCACTTTTCAAACAGGCCGGATGGACATAAATACTTATTTTGTTGTTACTAATGGTGGCTTAGATTGTTCATGATCCACTTGTACTTCGAAAGGATATGAATCCAGCACTTGCAAACTTACTTGAAGGTCTTCTTTGCAAGGGTAAGTGACTTTTCTCAATTGAATGTTTTACAGAGCATATTTTAATTTTAAGAGTTGCATTGCTGCAAATTTTGAAATTCACCATAATAATCAAGTTGCCACTATTGGATTTCAAAGATCCGAAGAAAAGGATGAACTTAGAGGCTGTTGCAAGGCATCCGTGGGTTATGAAGGATTTGATGTCAACTGTGCAGGTTTTGGGGAAATGTGAACAGGGTAGCTCCAGACATCATTCTGATCATCATGAGCAAAATGTAGCTTCCTCTGAAGCATTGTCAGAATCAGTTTAACAGGGATGGTTATGGTTTTTATTATTACATATTTCATGGCTACTTAGTCATGGAAGAGATGTTGTAGTTCTTCAAAAGAGGGGGTTCCTTTGCTCATTGTATTTATATTGAGTTGCTCTATGATGCTTGTACATTGTATCTTCCTGTATGACTTTAGATATTCAGCGGCATGCTTTAGTTGGACTTCCTTCTAATGCAATTGGGACCTCAAAGGAATATTATTTGACAGTTCTAACCATGCAAATAATAATCAAGAATCACATGATATGGTGGTTAATGTTCAAACTTCAAACTTTCAAAGCACTTCACTGTTAAGAGCTCTGGGGGAATTCTTCAAGATATCGGTGTGTCAATTGCAGATTATGTGCTAGTAAGGTTGCAGCAAGCAAGTTCAGTGTCTCTATTGTAGAATATGTGCTGGTAAGATGTAGCAATCAAGTTCATCATACTAGGAAGCCCCTGGTGTAATTCACAATAAAATAATATTGCAATTTGTGCATCCTCCTTGTAAAGGGATGTGAGGCGGAGGGTTTTAAGCACCTTGTGCATGTAATAACTCTATTTATGATAGCTTATTTTTTACGTCTTTGTGCAACCTGTTTTCAAGCTAGGTTGGTTGCCAGTCCAAATATCTGCAGAGATCTTGGCCATTTCAAATTGATCTAGAATTGGTCAAGTTAGTTTTCTTGTAGTAGAATATTATAAAGACCTTTCCTTTTATGGTTGTGGTACACAACTTGACGAGTGTAACAATAGAAAAGCAAGCTAATTGTGTGGCCAGGTTTTTGATGGTAGTGATGGAACTGTCCCTGAATAAAATGGTTATATGGGGCTTCATATTTAGATTGTGATTTTTATTCTTATCTATTGATGATGCATCTGTATATTCGCAAACGACACCCAATAGATTCGTTGCTGATTTCTTGGAGCTGAGGGTTTCTATAACAAGATGATTAGTACCAGAAAGCCACCAAAGATGCAAGTTTGAATGGAGGATTTTGGGAAATCTCTAAACTGATTTTGTCTACTCATTTGCTACATGGCTGAGTTTGATCAGATTTCCATTCGGTGCTTATACCAATCCATTGAACTGATAAGAAGGCATTAGAGTGTTGGTATTAAATGGTTGATTGAACTGTGGAACCTTGCTTGCGGATTGAGTTCGATTCCTTTTATATTGGCCTCTATTATTTAGTTATTGTGCAAGAAGCACTGGTAAGGAATCAGTGCTTTAATTTATGCAGTGATGTATGAATAGCCATTTCATGTTTTTGCTTGAAATTGCAATATCCATCTTTGTCGGAGCTTCTAATTTTAAGCTTTTGCAAGTGGGGTTAAAGTTCAGCAGTGAAGATGGTTGTATGTTAAGGTAACTACTAAAGTTAAATTTCTTGAGCCATGAATAAGCAATTGGAGCCATGTGCAAATCCCTGGGTGATTTTGACAGAAAAGTACGCGCTGTCATGACAGCTTAACCAAATGAAGGTCCTCGTGTTCAGTTGTTTGCCCCTCAAGGGCCACTTTAATTGTTCAAGTGGGCTACTTGTTGTGTCTGATTCCTAGGCATTCTAATGTTTCTATCTGAGCTTTAGAAGGAAGTGATTTCAAGGAAAAATTGCAATTATTCTAGAAAATAGAAATCGGATAGTGAAGATTGCAACCGAAGAGAGTTGAATGGGGAGATGCTGGAAATTTCGGGTATTGTACAAACTTGAAATGGTAACTCATAAGTCAAAACTGAAATCTATATTACAGTTTTTGTATTCATTATGTATTCAACACCAACTGTTTTTCAATTTTTAATTACACAATTTTTTTCATGTTTAACTTGCAACTAGATTGAGATGTTATGTTTTGCAAGGAAATGAGACTTGGCATAAATGGCAGTTGCCTGTAATATTAGTTTTGAATGTGCTAGATTGTTGACACTGAAAATAATATTTCTTACAGTTGGTGTGCATTTGGTCATGATAATGTCTATCGTTATTTTGTGCCAGTTTTTTGGTGGCTTGTAAGTTCAATGCATTATATCTTTATTTGTGATGTTTTTTGAAATTTCCATTTTATCATTAAATTCTTTGTATTCATTTGTTGAGGATTTGGTAAATTAATATCTAGCATTAAGAAAAATAAGATTCACAAATCATTTTTGTGAGTAGCTGGAAAGTCATGACCCCTTTGAAAGTTGCAAGAGTAGGCACGTAGGCACAAGAAGAAGATCTAGAGCTGATGTTTGAGACATTTCTGAAGCACTGAAGGCAGATAATGAATTTGGCATGCTTGCAACATTTAAAGTTGACAAGTTTGGGGATTCTTTCCAATTCTTTGGATTAGAATGCTGACAACCATTTTCTAAGAATTGGAAAGAATCCCCATTACAATGCCGACAACCATTTTCTAAGAATTTTCTATCCCCGAGCATGTTCTTGTTTAGTCCATAATTTATGTTTTAATTTCCTAAATATACAATGAAATATAAAACAAATAAGTAAGCCAAATCCCCTTCGATCAATGTTCTGAAAAGGTGTGAGCATTGTGAGTCATTTTCCATGCTCCAGTGTTTACGTTATTGAAGAAACATAGAATGACTAAATGTTGAACCAATTGTTTCAGTTACTAGGCTTTTCTATCCGTTGAAATTCCTGCAATTACAGTCTTTTGTCACAGAGGCTTCCCTTCTATACAGACGTGATCAAACGCACTCTCCTTGGATGTGACATGCTTGAGATTAAAATCTTGAATTGAGTCAACTTCTGCGTTGCTTAACATGACAAAGCTTTTTACCCCCAAAGCTATGATATTTTTGTCCCTTTTCTTCACGAAGTGTTTGCCTGTTGTGAACACAACCTCTACATGCAGATTTCTCTTTGTAGTTTGGTTAACAAAAAACAATTTTCTACTTATACCAGGAATGTAAAAAAGTGTTTTTGAACATAAACTTTACCAGTTAGATGTAGTGTTAAATACAACCACAATAAATGTCAAAGCAATTTGTAGTGGTAATTAAATATCTCTTGCTTGCGTTAATAGACGTTAGATGTAGTGTTAAAGACCACCACAATAAATGTCAAAGCAATTTGTAGTGGTAATTAAATATCTCTTGCTTGCGTTAATAGAGAACGATTTTCATGGGCACATTTTTAAAGAACATATCATTAGCTTAGTGTTAATGCATTTAAAAGATCGTATTACAATTTTGTTTCAATTTCCTTTATGTTTCTCTTTTTTTTCTGTTTCAATTTCCAGTTTTTAAAGTTGAAATGAGCTCTAATCTACAATGCTATGTATTGATAAACACGATAAGACCTTTATCTCTAACAAAGCCTTTTCTAAATTAATAGATTGCTAACATTTGTTATCTATAATTTTCACAACAAAATCTATGAGCATTCAAGTTGTCTGAAAATTTCATCAGCTCTAATCTACAATGCTATGTATTGATAAACACGATAAGACCTTTATCTCTGACAAAGCTTTTTCTAAATTAATAGGTTGCTAACGTTTGTTATCTATAATTTTCACAACAAAATCTGTGAGCATTCAAGTTGTCTGTAAATTTCAGATATCAGCGAGAAGAAGCAAGAATTGAAGCTTTGGTAAATATCAAGACTTCCAAATCTGAAGCTGCAACCAAAAATCTTAAGGTATAAGGAGTGTGCCTATAAAAATTGGTTCACATTTAGGAATATTTCTATAATTCTAGTCATTTACAACATTTAGAAAAAGTTAATAGACATGTTGATATTTAGGTCATTGACGTAATGCACACACTATATGGATAATGGATTTCCGCACTTTATGCCTTACGGCATTTCCTTTGCAACATCTGGTGCAAATGTTAGTATTATGACCCCGTAGACTCCTATATATAGAAGGGAGGTTTTGTCATTTGAATCATCCAAGAATTGTTCATTTATATAATGTAAAAGAGGTTGCGCCCTCGATGAGGCTTATTTCTAAGGTGTTGATCTATCTTTTCTATCTTTTTGTGAGTTGGTTTCATAACATTTGGTATCAGAGCTTTGGATTCTAGCGTTTCGCAACTACAAATAGGTCATCATGCCATTTTCACTATAACTTTTGTTCTGCAACATTTCAGAAGCTAAAAAAAACCCATTTGGGTCGAAATAGTTTTGAACTTCGAGTCCAAATTTCAGAGCTTTTCCTACTACATTTGCAGAGATATGATTTGAGGAAGTTAGAGTTTTTGCAAAATCCTAAATTACACTCCAAATAGGTGACATGGGGAAAACAGTCATAACTTTTGTTTTGAGCATCAAATTGAAATATCGTAAGAAGTTTAAGAAAGAGGAAGACCTCTATTTTTCTATGTATCGGTTTTAGGTACTAATATTGAAATAGTGACATGTGGCACATCGTACAATTTCGCTCTATTGAATTAGTCTATAATAAGGTCAGCGTGGGAGATTTGACATAACTCTTCCTTAGAGAATCTAATTTCCATCAGACTTGTGGCATTGGAAAGAAGACACAGAGGGCTACTGTAGGTCACAATTTCAGAATTGGGAGATCCAAAATTACAAAGGTACATCAAATTCAATATCGAGCTCCTACAAACTGGAAAAGGTGTGTAATTTTTTTCAATTTTTCCATAAGCTTGGTTTGAAAAATTAGTTTGAAGGAATTCAAAGGGCATAGTGAAGCATTATTATCAATAATTGATGCCCTGAAGAAAGAAAATGGAAACACCTAGTAAGAAACCTAAATGCTCTAGCATGACTCATAAAGAAGAGGAAGAAATGCAACATGATATATCAATATTAGGAAACCAAGTGTAACCAATTTCACTCAAACAAAAGGTAACATAAAATAAGATGGATGGTTTAAAGAAAGACATAGAAGCTAATATGGATGGTTTAAAGAAAGGCGTAGAAGCTACGATGAATGACTTGGAAGCTAAATGGATGGCGTGGAGGCTAAGATGGACGGCGTGGAAGCTAAGATGGATGGCGTGGAAGCTAAAATGGATGATTTAAAGAAAGGCATGGAAGATTTGCAAATAAATTTGAAGATAGATTTGACAAAGTTTCTACAAGGAATGCTTACTAATGGTGAAAGGTTAGTAAAGGAAACTCATGATGAGAACAAAATAAATGTTAATAATGATTTCATAGAATCTAATGTTGGATCAAAGAACCACCATGTTCCAAACATCAATATGAAGAAGTTTGATGGTAAGGATCCCACAACATGGATACTATAGATGGAGCAATTTTTCGATCTCCATAATGTGCAAAACACACAAAAGGTATGCATTGCAACTTTCTATTTGGAACCAAATCAGTTTGTATGGTATCGATGGCTTTCCTCTCGTAAACAAATTGTCACTTGGGCTATTTTTACAGATGAAATGATAACACATTATGAGGATACAAAAAGAAACATTGTTTTTAGCCAATTGATAAATCTCAAACAAAAGGATTCAATGACGGAGCACATTGAGGACTTCCAAAAATTGACTATAAGGGTAAAAGATATTCCAGAGGAGCATAGGATTGATGTTTTCATAGGGATTTTAAAAGATAACATCCAACATGAGGTTCACCTTTGGGAACCAGATTCATTGGACAAGGGATTCAGGCTGGCAAGAAAAATGGAAAGGAAAATTATGGCAACAAGGAAGCCTACCACTCACAATCATATAGATGGAAGTGTTACTACCCCTAGCCATCCACGACCTACAAGGTTGACACCACAACAATTGGAAGAAAAAAGAGCAAAAGGGCTTTGTTACAGTTGTGACAGAAGATACGCTGAAGGTCATAACTGTGTCGAGAAGAAATTATTTTACATAGATTGTGAAGAGGAGGAAGAAAAGGAACAGGATATGTCAAAAGAAGAGGATATACACCTAGAAAAAACCCTAGAAAAAGAAGAAATGAATCTGACCATATCTTGCAATGCATTAGCTGGAATTACCACTCCTCAAATTATCAAGATAGAAGGGCATATCAGGGAGGAAAAGATAATAGTGTTGATTGATTCAGGAAGTACCCATAATTTTATTCATTGTAAGATAGCCAAGGAATTAAATTTCTTCCTATATCTAGCACCAAAGTTTCAAGTGATGGTTGCAAGTGAAGGAACCATAAATTACTCAGGAAAGTTCCATAATATAAAGTTATCCATGGGAGAATATATATTGAATAGAGAAATGCTTTCCATTCTAATGGGTGGTGTTGATGTTGTACTAGGAGTCCAATGGCTACAATCCTTGGGTACAATAGCTTTTAATTTTCAAGAAGTTTTCATGAAATTCTCTTTAGAAGGAAAGGAAGTTGAATTAAGGGGTATCACAGGGAAACTCGGAAAGTTAATCAACGCTAATGGAATGAAAGAGCTTCTAAAGAAAGAACAATGAGGCGTAATTGCACAATTATGTTCACTAGAGTTCCCACATCAAAATCATCCATTTATCTAGATCTCCAAAAAGTCTTGGATAATCATTCCATGGTATTTGAGACTCCCAAGGGCCTTCCACCTATTGGTGATCATGATCATGCTATTAATTTGATTGTAGGAAGTGTTCCTCCAAACATTAGACCTTACAGATATCCCTATGTCCAAAATAGTTAAATTGAACGTACGGTTTCATAAATGCTAGAGGTTGGTATAATTCAACATAGTTAGTGTTCTTTCTCTACTCCAGTAGTATTAGTTCAAAAGAAGTTTAGATCATGGCGCATGTGTCCAGATCATAAGGAGCTCAACAAGCTCACTCTTTAAGATAAATTTCGCATTCCTGTCATTGATGAATTATTGGATGAATTGCATGGATCAATTTATTTCCCCAAGTTGGATATTCGTTCAGGATATCATCAAATTAGAATGAAGACTGAAGACATTCCAGAAACAACATTTAGAACTCATGAGGGTCATTAGGAATTTTTGGTCTTGCCTTTTGGCCTTACTAATGCACCTTCTACATTTCGAGGTTTAATGAATTCCATTTTCAAACCCTTCCTTAGAAAATTTCTGTTAGTATTTTTTGATGATATACTAATCTACAATAGGTCTTGGAAGGATCATGTCCAACATGTTGACATGGTGCTCAAACTATTGGAGGAGAAACAATTATATGCAAAAATTTCTAAATGTTTCTTTCAGGTACAAGAGGTGGAATATCTAGGTGATATTGTATCTCATGAATGTGTTAAGGTATACCTTAGCAAATGAAAACCATTAAGGAAATTAAAATCCCCACATCCATAAATCATCTACAAGGATTTCTCAGGTTGACATGGTATTATCGCAAGTTTGTTAAGAATTATGGGAGAATAGAAGCACCTCTAACAACATTATTGAAGAAAGATGCATTTTCATGGACTCCAAAAGCAACAAATCCCTTTGAACATCTTAAAGAGGAAATGTGCCAAGCACCAGTCTTGGCTACACTAGACTTCACAAAAACGTTTATTGTGGAATATGATGCCTTAGGAAATGGAATTGGTGTTGTTTTAATGTAAGCAGAAAAACCCATTGCATTATAAAGTCGTCCAATCAAAGGAAAGTATTTACACAAAGATATTTATGAGAAGGAAATGTTGGCAATACTACATGCACTTAAGAAATGGAGACCCTACCTAATGGGAAGACACTTCAAGGTAAAAACAGATCATGATAGTCTTAAATACATTTTAGAACAAA
>APFE030116596.1:42787-209845 GCA_000404065.3 Pinus taeda
GAGCCATTGCCTTTCATTAATCCTCTGTAAAAAATATACAATGCAGAAACAAAGTTTCTTTCCCACAGTCTCCCAGAAGTTACAAGCCAACCAACCCTTTGCAAATGGTTTTCATACAATATATAGAATGTGCCATAAGAGATAGAATGCCCAAGGGTTGGGGAGTTACTCGAATCATTACAAACTGAAGGTGGAGAGCCAAACAACAGCTACAGGTGCAGCACCACAAACATGACAAATGGCTTGGGTGGCCCTTTGCCTTCCTTTTCCACTTGGATAACTGACAAAGTGGAGTGAAAATACTTATAAAATTTCCTTAGGTTCTGAAAAACTAAAGTACATATGAGTGGGCCCACTTTCAAAAAGTCGGGAAGTGAAATTTCGTGAAATAGAGGCATTTTGGCCCTTTTTCCTATATGCGCCATGCCCTTTTCCTGTATGCATCAAGCCACTTTGATGCTAGTTTTGAGACACTTTCATGGGTCCAAAATGTGCACAAGTGTGCTCGTTGGAAAGCATGTCCTATCTACTTTCTAACTCGAGTGAAATTTTTGAATTTGGAGCTCATTTTCCCCTCCAAATCTTCATTCTTCCAAGACTGCTTCATGTGTGTCAAAATAGGGGCACTGAGGCCATTTTTTAGTGTTTTTTGCCCCTTTGGTGGCCAAAAGCTTCTCCAAATTTCCTGCTCCATGTGCTAGTAAATGTGATTTTGCCTGCTGAATCCAAAAATGCCAACCATTTCTCATTTGGAGCTCCCAATCTTACACATCGCGCCGGTGGTGCAGTGCGTATTGAGAAAACACCTGTGTTTGTGCCAAAAATTTGTCATGTGACAAAAAATTCCCCAAATTCCTTGAAATTTGGGCTGGAAGTCCTCTGTGAAGTACTATGCTGTGCCAAGGAAGCTTCAGCCAAGATTCAAATCCAATCTTTCTCTTTTACCTCTTTTTCTTCCTTTGTTGCTTTGCTTAATTTAGCCTTCAAGCTCCTTATTCGGGCCTTTGCGCTCATGTTTCGTGCCCTGTAATGACAAGCCATCCTCCTCAGTATGGTTTTTTCCCCATTTTCCTTCTCCAGCATTTTCTTCAAGTGTATATTGACCCGATCCAACCAAGACTCACGGTCATTGTTGATCTCTTGCTCCAAGGTAGTGAGCCTGATCCCCCTCTGCTGGACAGCTTGTCGATTTTCATGGATGCTTTGCAGCTCTATGATCATCTGCTGGTCCTCAAGCTGTTTGTTTCTCTGCTCCAGATACTTGATGACCCATCTAGCCCTCTCAAAATTGAGTATCAAGTCTTTGATCTCCATGTCTTGCTCCTGAATGGTCATCCTAAGTTTGGCATTTTTTGCCTTGGTCTCTTCATCCTAAATGAGGATGACATCGGTCTCCTGTACACTTGATGGCCACTCATCATGCACGAGCTCCTTTCCCTTGTCTAATACCTGTGTATTCGATGCCGGAAGCGAGGCCCCTTCCACCCCGGGTGGAGATAACACCCGCTTTGCTGCTGCAAATAAGTTCCTACTGCTTTTCTGATATGTCACCAAAAATGGCATGATCGTGGTCTCATGGTGCTCATGCTGATAAGAAGGACCACCCAACTCCTGCTCGGGCTCTGATAGTACCTGTGGTGAGCTGAAGAAGTCATGGGAGATGAAGTCCTCCCAAGCATTGCTCTGCAAACCCAAGTGATGATCTACCAAAATCTGGATAAGAGCGAAGTGATACACACTGTTAAGCTACTGTTGAGGGGTCTTATGCAACATGAAGGTGTTCATCCTCTCTATATTCCTGCATATGAAAAAAGGGAGGTTCATCATCCTCACCCTCGTAAAGTGCATGAGCAAGCGGATGTGATAGGCATACAGTGGCGAGAACCTCCCCTCACAGCTGAAGTATTTCATGATCACTCTCATGGGCAGAGCATACTCATTCTTCAAGTATCTGAAGGGAAATACTCTTGTGAGCTCATTCAAGAATCTGGTTTTTATGTAAGGCTCATAGTGTTGCCTTTCCACCTTCTTCTTCTTATGCCACTGCTCCCCAACATTTGGTATACTTGTTGCCACTGATATAGCTTCGGGTGTCAATGTGAAAGTGACCTCAGCCAAGGTAGACTGACCTCCATGTAGATGAATCACAAATAAAGGGGCCAACTCGTGATGAACTCTGACATTTGTCACCCTTTGAAAAAATTTGAAACATGATAGGTGCTGGAAGCATGTCATGGCAAGAGGGCATGCTTGTAACTCGGTGAGGGTAGTGGGTTCATCCCTGACATGTTTGCCACTCTTGTGGTGTCCCCTGGGAGCCTGCTCTTCTGAGGATGAGTCACTCTGTGTCTCCCTTTCATAATCAGATGAATGTTGTGATGACATGAATGCAATGTGGACTATGATAAGGCAGCCCCTTTGATGATGATGGGAGGCTAGGTTCCTTTGAAATATCTGTTACCAAGGGGAACAATGAAACAAGGATTGTTAGGAAGGGAGTGATGAAATAGGGATAGGGTTTATAGGGAGAAATTTGCTAGGGATATAGGAGGAGTTTGGGGTATTTTGATGGGGTAGGGTTTTGGGGTTTTAATTGAGAAATAGGAGGAGGGGAAGGGGAATATGATTTTTGGTAGTGTTAGGGTAGTTATAATAGGAGAAATGGCATGGGGGAATAAGCAACAGGGGTAGGGTAGGAAAAATCAAGCCTTGGCAACAATGACACTGTTACACAACCCTAGCAAAATGGTTTTTCTTTGGTGTCTTCTTGTGTTTGCTTTATGGAGAGTTTTTTCATTCAATCACTGACAATAACCCACCATCTCTGTATCAAATTTGATGCACAAGTGCGTTTGAGAGCCTACCTTGCAATTAGACAAGATTCATAAAAAATTTGAGGGAGTTTTGGCAAGTTCTGGGTGCTTTATCTCTGTACGTCGCGTCCCTGTCTGTGTGCGCCACGCCCAAGGTGTGCGCCACACTCGTTATGGGCTAGAACAGTGGGCGGCTGCCGTGTGCGCCGCGCCCCTGCCTATGTGTGTTGTGCCCTTGTTTTCACCTCTAAGCCGCTTCCATCTCCTCGTTTTCTCCTCTAACTGTATGTACCACACGCAAAGCCCAGTGCACCATGCTCTGGGTATGCGCCATGCCCTCAAGAAACTTACACTGTGGGTAGGCTGCGTGTGCGCTGCACCCTCTGTGTGTGTCGCGCCCCTGGTTATATGTGTCGCGCTCTCCGAGGTCACCTCCAACCCACTCAATCGCTCACCAATGCACACTCATGCCTCTCCAATACTTCTCCAAGACATGTAATGGCACAATGCCTTTGCTTTTGACAGAAATTGGTATATATAACCTTGGAAGAGATCGGTTTAATTTTTTCCTCTTCAGAAACCCATTTTTCTAATGTTTGAGTTTCACACTTTTTCATTGACTTTAAAACAGACTGATTTTCACATTCCCTTTGAAATTTTAGCTCGAATGATGCAATTTTCGGCACTCTTTGCAAGGATTGCATGATAGGACATTCGGCCACGGAAACCATGACTGCATCTGAAAAAATCACTTTGACGACTTTTTTGAAAATTTTGTCATAAATGACATTATTTGTCTTTTCTTCAAAACAGAGTTTTGAAGAAGAGTACGAGTCTATCCAAATGATGATGAAGCTTTTTGAACCATTACTGTGTAAGGGTCTCACTCTCACCTACATGGCTTTACTGAACATGTCAAGTACCAAATTGATGAATTCCTAGACCTAGACCTCGAAATGACCTTTGTCCTTTAAAGGACCAGACCTTGACTATCATGGACCTTGATGATGATTGACAAAAAGCCTAAGCCAGCAGGAGCCAGACATGAGGGGGAATGACTATAATGACCTTCTCCGTCAAATTATGGCATGCCCCTAGTGGAATGCAACAGGGAGAATGGAGCGGGACACCTAATCATGAAATGCATAAAGAGTTTTGATCTCTGACATAGGACTGACCAGAACGACTCTAACATTGGCTCGAATGGGGGATGGTAGCTCTTTGGAGGTGCCAAGAACAGCAGATCTCTGGAGGAGCTAGATAGTGCCTTCATCCATTGGGCTATGGATTCAACATTTTGATAAATAATAGAGGACTCTGACTCATTTATTAAACTGAAACCACCAACAATACTGACTCAAACTTGACATTGAAATGACTTAAAGACTAGTTTAAACAACTCTAATGAAACTGAAATAAAATGGTATTTACAATGACAGTGGAAGATGCGTTTGATAACTTAGAAGTGGTACCGCTTGAGTATCCAACCATTGATCGGCCCTCCTGGACAATCCTCTCCATTTATTTCCTTAAGAAGAAAAGCATTCTGCCCCCGATATGCTACGATCTTGAAAGGACCTTTGCAGATGTTCTCGAACTTACCGTGCTTTCCTTTCTCCTCATTCCTTGCATCCCACTTCAACACTACATCATCCACCTAAAATTTATCCACCTTTGCCTTTCTATCATAAATTTTCTTGATTTTCTCCTACAACTTGGATGTGTTT
The DNA here is from genome assembly GCA_000404065.3 of Pinus taeda. NCBI lineage: Eukaryota > Viridiplantae > Streptophyta > Pinopsida > Pinales > Pinaceae > Pinus > Pinus taeda. The sequence goes on from APFE030116596.1 coordinate 47,328, forward strand.
TTTAAAACTTCTTCTCTGGTCTGCTGCAAGTGGACCATTTGATTCAGCCTCCTTTGCATGGGATCTTCTTCACGGTCGGCCTCCTGAAGAAGTTTGACAACTGGGGTAGCGAGAGAGGAAGGAAATATTGTATCAACTCCATAAACCAGCTCAAACGGTGAAGTATCTATGGATTTATTCTGGCTGACCCGATCTGTCCAAAGTGCATTTACCACCCTTTTATGCCAGCTCCTCTTGTTCATTTCCAGCAGCTTCTTAATTATGTTGACCAATGATTTGTTTGAAGATTCTACCAATCCATTGCCTTGCGGATGATAGGAAATTTAATGACCCAAAATAATGTGGTATTTAAGACAAAACTCTACCATCCTCTTTGATTTGAGATTTGTTGCGTTATCGGTCATTAGCTTGTTCGGACAATCAAAGCGAGACAAGATGTTATTTTCGAGGAATGAAATGATTATAGCATATGTAGCTTATCTGGTGGGAATCGCCTCAATCCATTTTGTGAAGTAATATGTGGCTATGAGGATCCATTTATGTTATCCGGAAGAAGCGGGATGAATTTTGCCAATGAAATCCAACCCCCATTGCTGAAAAGGGGTGCTCACCTCTATAGGCTTGAGTGGTAGAGGCTGTAACTTTAGCTTTCCATCCAAAATTTGACACTTATGAGAGCGCTTAGCTATCTTATATACGTCAGCAAACAATGTCGGCCAATAGTACCCCGCTCTCAAAATTTTGTTCGCTGCTGACTTCCAAAAGAGGTGACCTCCATAGTCTCCTTGGTGGCAGTCCTCCATGACTAGCTCTGCTTCCTTTTCCACCAAACAATTTAACAAAATGCCACCAGGATATTTCCAATACAGTGCTAAATTAAGAATGCAGAACTTGGCAGCCTTCAACTTGAGTGTTCTCGCTTTGTTTCTAGTCATGCCGGGCGAAAGTGACAAATTTTTGAGCACATATATGATATCAAAATACCATGGAGAAAGAGCAAAAATTTCAGATACCTGAATTGGCAGTTCTTCATTGTTCTCATCGGACAAAGTAGCAATTAGATTTATGTCCAAAGCATGCAAGTTTGATTCAGCCATTAGCTTTGCCAATCCCTGTCCTTTCACTAGTTTTGTGGGCTTTATTTCTATGTCATATTCCAGCAAGGTTGCAATCCACTTGCCTCTTCTTCCTTCCGGATCGGCCTACACTAAAACATATTTTACAGCAGCATTAGGAACATAGGCCAGAACGTGAAAATGTAGAATATACACCTGGAAACATTTCAATGCCTTCACAAGTGTGAGAGCCTGCTTCTCAATGATGTTATACTTTAGAGCTGTGTCTCTTATATCTTTGCTGAAAAATGCAATGGGTCTTTCATGATCATCTCTCTTCTACAATAATACCGCTTCCATAGTATGCTCCAAAGCAAATGAAAACAATATGAAATCTTGAGTATAGTCCGGGCTTACCAGAACCGTTGCTGAGGAAAGAGCCAATTTGACCAAATTGAAAGACTTTACGGTCTCTTCTGTCCATTTCATTTGGCTGTCCTTCTTAAGCATGTTTTTCATTTCTGTTAGATGCTTCGCGAGATTGGGTACAAAGCAGTGGAGGAAGTTCATCTTTCCATTCAATGATTGAATCTCCTTTTTATTCTGGGGCAGATCTATTTGCGGAATTTCTTGTACACATGCTGGGTCAATACAGATGCCATCCTTGGAGATAATGTGCCTGAGTAGTTTGCCTTCTTCCATGGCGAACAAGCTCTTCTTTGGATTCAACGACAAGCCATATTTTCTGCACTTTAGGAAGACAATTTTAAGATGGTACATGTGCTCTTCATCAGATTTAGAAAACACCGTCAAATCATCCAAATACACCACCAAAAAGACATCCTTCTTGTTCGCAAAAGCCAAGTCCATAGCACGCTGAAACGTGACACCCACATTCTTCAAACCGAAAGGCATTTTCATGTAATGAAAGGTCCCCCATGGAGTGGTGAAAGTTGTCTTGTCTTGGTCATCCTCATGGACAAAAACTTGGTTATATCTGGAATAACCATCAACCAATGACATGCGAGATGCCCCCACTACTCGCTGAAGTATATGGTCCATTTTGGGTAGGGGATAGTTATCCTTCAATGAAACTTTGTTGAGATTTCTAAAATCAATGCATAAGCGAATCTCCCATGTCTTTTTCCTTACGGGTACCAAGTTGGAGATCCAATCTGAAAACCTGATTGGCACAATGATCCCTGATTTGTACAACCCGTTGATCTCCTTTTAAATAGATGGAAACAACTTTGGATTTAACCTTCTCAACTTCTGTCTGAATCGTTTTTGATTGCGCTTGATGGGTATAGTGTGCTCAATTATATTGGTGTCATACGTCTTTAAGTCAGAATAGTCCTAGGCAAACACATCTGCAAATGAAGACATCAAACTGATATATTTGTCCTTGATCTTTGGCGGCAATGCTTTGGACAGTTTTACTAATTGAGGATTTGCAGCTGTCCCGATATTCACCTCTTCCACACCCTTCTCTATTGGCTGCAACATTGGCTTGCGGGCTACATCATCCTGATCGAAGAGTTCTTCTAGAGGTATCAAGCCTTTGGGAATAACATTATTCTTCAGCTGTAACATGTCCATTTCATTGATCTGCATTTCATCTGTACCATTTCCTTTTTCATCATCATTTTCTTCACCAATGGAGGTCTCTTTAAACTTGCCTTTGTTTTGCAGAAAATCTTCAATCTCATCATCATCTTGGAACACTTGCCAATATCTCTGATTGTCTAGAACGGTTGGACGGTGCTTGACATGGATTTCAAATGTGTTACTAGAGTTCATTGGGATTTTTAAACTAATTGCTGCCTTAGCAAGAGCATCAACAATGCTATTTTGTATGCAGGGCACACATGTCATGGTGTATTATAAGAATACTGTGTTACGGTAGGCCCGCATCCTAGGATGCTTTTCTTGAAACTCACCTCTGACCTGCTTGATAAGCAATTCGGAGTCGCCATATACTGAAATCCTCTTAGCGTTCAGCTTTCTTAGAGTCTTTAGGCCAACAACCAGAGCTTCATACTCAGCTTCAGTATTTGAACATTCAAAAGCCAACTTGTAAGAGCATACCTGTACGTTACTAGGGACCTTGTTTGGGATGGAGAAAGGACTGTGTACCTGAATTCCTATTCCAGCGCCATCATTTCCGACTGCTCCATCAAAATCCATAGTCCACAAACCTTCTTCTTTCTCTTGCAAGTTCTGGAAATTTGTTTGTTGTGCCTTGCCTGCTTGTTGTCCATTGCTTTCAGCTGATTTCCCAATGGTGTTTTGCTGTTCTTGTTCCTCTTTCTTCAAAACTTCTCTAAAATTTTCTGTTATTTCCAAAATATCATCCACTTCTACCAACTGACTATCTATATCATTTAAACTATCTGAATACAAAACAAAAGACTCTAAATCTGTATGCACATAGTTAATAGGATGATTTATTGGCTTCTCCTTGCTTGTGATCATGTACTTCATTTTTTGTTCCCGATATAATTTCCTCATTTGTCCAAATACTGGAATAGTTGCATAGGAGGAATCTAGTTGTAGTGTCCCTTTTAGTTTTGCTACCCAAGACCTGGAAAGAAGCATGCCAAACCTTGGAGGAATGTTTGCCACCACAATATCCATCAAAACATTCTTCATGGGGAGCTGATCCAAACTCACAACTATGTCTTTGATGAGAGCTATACATCTTACTCGGCTGGAATCGAACGAATAGAGATCATGATATTGCTGGGTGATGTCCAGACCAAGCTTGTCCATGATTGCCTTGGGCATGAGGTTGTGAGAGGCTCCGGAATCAAACATGGTGTTATGTAACACAAAATCATGCAACCTTAAACTGATGTAAAAAGGTGGCACATCGCTGTCATGAGACTCACCATTTGATGCTGGCCCAAAAATCATTTCAGGCTGATCATCTTCGACATTCACCATGTCGGACATTGGGTCCAAATTTAACATTTTAGATACTTCTCCTTTATAACTGTTGTTCTTCAATATTTTAGTCAAAGGGATGGATATTTTTAGCTTGGAAATCTCATTCTCTAAATTAAAAGTGGGAATCCTTTCTACCTCCTTGACTGGGATTTCTTTCCTCTCCCTTTCTTTCGATGGAACTTGTTGACATGGTGGTTCTACTGATGTTGATTTGCTACTCTCTGTTTCAACCACCTCCTTTCCTTTCCTTTGTGTACCAGCCGAATCATTCTTTGGCGCTTCAACATCCTTCTTCTTCTGAATGCGTCTAACCGGGACATCCCTGTTTCTAAGTGAATATCGTTGGTGTTGGGTGGACAAAGAATTCATGTAGCCTCTTTGGTATTCATCTGGTTGCTCCTCCAAGACGGTGCCGCTTGCTAGAATGAAATCTCCTTCTTTGTGTACCGCTGAATTCTCTGCATGCTCCTCTTCTTCAATGAGATAAGTAGGAAAATCGTCTAGAGTAAAGACATGATTTTCTTCACCTATTACATTCCCGTCTTCATCTGATTCCAATCTGTACACAAAATTTTGCTGCAAAGGTGTTTGTACTGGTTGTTGTGCAATCGGTCTTAAGCTCTCTGATCTCTCTGTCTTATTCTATAATGTGGTTGTTGTTGGCCATGAAAGTTAGGATTTCTAACTTGTAGCTCCGTTTTGTCAAGTTTCACTCTTTCGAGCATCTACTCTACCTTCCGAAGTATCTGATCTATCGAGGAAGATTCTTCCTTTGCAGTGATCTTATTTTCTGCCTTTGCTCTAGCTCTCTTGGTTAGCAAATTTGCTTCAACGCTGACTGCTATCTTCTGCATGTCTTCCATCGTAGCTGGTTCTCTTTCTCTCAAGTGATAAGCCATATCAACATCAAAACCATCCAAGAACTTTAACATGGCTAGTCCCACAGGTGGCCTTAGATTATCTAGAATTTCATTATTATTGAATCTAATGCAATAATATTCGACCGACTCACCAGTGTTTCTCTTGATTTGCTCATATTCAAATAGAATTTGAAGAGGATTCTTTTTCACTTCCCAGTGGTTTAAGAATTGTCTTTGTAGGTCTGCCAAGGTAGAAAAACGTGCAGCCAGTAAACCTCTGAACCATTTCCTTACTTCACCTGCAAATGTTTGTACAAAAAGTCTCATCACCATGTTCTCCTCATCTATCTCATGAAGTCCATAGAAGTCTACCATTCTTTCCACATGTTGCTACGTAGTAATGCCATTAGGAGTGCCATCAAAGAATGGGATTTTGCTTTGGTAATCAGCGGGCATATCATCTAATATTTGAGGCAAAACAAGCGGTGCGAAATGGGCATCCATCACTCTTGGTGGATTTGTCCTCAGAGGTGTTGGAGGAGTGTGCACAGTTTTTAAGTGGCTAGCGATGGGAGTTTGAAGCTGAGCTATTATGTAGTTATCAATAGACCGGTTAGCCCTTTCCATCTCCAAGTCCACAAGAAACTATGGATTGTGGACAGTAGAGTCAACCACTCTTTCAGACTTGGTTTCAAACAATGATAATTCAAACTACTCGTCAAACTATAGCTCCTCAATATACTCAAAAATGTCCGGGCATGAATGAGATTTGAGCATGGGCGATATAGAGCTTTCTTGATGATGACTTCTTGAGATCAAATTGGGATTTTCGTAGATGGGCAGAGGGTCAGGATATGGATTAGCTCTGCTGTATCTTTGAGAAGCCAACGTGCTATTGAGAAAAATCAACGGACACAATTTACTTTACTCAGCCTATCAAATCCTAAACTTATCATCCAGAAGCTTAGAACTATTAAGAAGAAAGGGGATTTGGTTTGTTCCCCAGCGGAGTTGCCACTATGTTAGCACCTAAATCTGCCTTAGGCTGAAGGAAGGCAAAATTCAGGTAACCACAAACCACGCTCAGTTTTGTAGCTAGCCCTACCAGAACAGGAGAGGGATCTCTCCGAGTCACACTCAGTGAATAAGTGAATGAAAAGGCCTGAGGTGACTTACAACGAACTATTTTTCTTAGGCTAGTAAGTTAATATGAATACAAGGAGTGATTTTTATGAATGACTGCATTTCTGGGATGTTATGGGACCACTGGACCTGAATGAATAGAGAACTTATACAAAGGCACGAATTATTTCATGAGGCAAGGTAGGCAGAAAGCCTAGAAATTTAGTTTTAAGATAGTGCGGAATGGAGATATTGATTTAAGAGGCTGAAAAGGGCATGGACAACATGAATCCATTTCAACAGAAGAATGAACACTGAACATGAAATTTTCTCACAGGCAGAGCAATAAAATTGAATTCTACCTTAGCTAACTTAGAAAATTTCAATGGAAATGAATATGAAATGAGCTATCAAACATAACAAGATACATATGAAACATAAGAGACACATTTGCTACACTCGCAACCACATGAATCTCATGAAATAGAGCCACTGCCTTTCATTAATCCTCTGTAAAAATATACAATGCAGAAACATAGTTTCTTTCCCACAGTCTCCCAGAAGTTACAAGCCAACCAACCCTTTGAAAATGGTTTGCATACACTATATAGAATGCCTAAGGGTTGGGGAGTTACTCGAATCATTACAAACTGAAGGTGGAGAGCCAAACGACAGCTACAGGTGCAACGCCAGAAACATGACAAATGGCTTGGGTGGCCCCTTGCCTTCCTTTGCCACTTGGATAACTGACCATTTGGAGTGAAAATACTTACAAAACCACCTTAGGTGCCAAAAAACTGAAGTACATATGAGTGGGCCAACTTACAAAAAGTCGGGAAGTGAAATTCCGCGAAATAGAGGCATTCTGGCCCTTTTTCCTATATGCGCCACGCCCTTTTCCTGTATGTATCACACCACTTTGAGGACCGTTTTGAGGCACTTGCTCGAGTCCAAAATATACCCAAGTGTGCTCGTTAGAAAGCCTGTCCTATCTACTTTCCAATCCAAATAGAATTTTTGAATTTGGAGCTCATCTTCCCCTCGAAATATTTATTCTCCCAAGACTACTTCATGTGTGTCAAAATACGGGTAGAGAGGCCATTTTTGAGTGTTTTTTGCCCATTTGGTGGCCAAGATCTTCTCCAAATTTCTTGCTCCATGTGCCAGTAATCGTGATTTTGCCTGCTGAATCCAAGAATGCAAACCATTTCTTGTTTGTAGCTTCCAATCTTACGCGTCATGCAGGTGGTGCGCTGCGTATAGAGAAAAAACCTGTGTTTGTGCCAAAAAATTTTCATGTGACCAAAATTTCCCCAAATTCCTTTATGAAGTACAATGTTGTGCCAAGGAAGCTTCAGCCAAGATTCGAAGCCAATATTTCTCTTTTGCCTCTTTTTCTTCCTTTGTTGCTTTGATCAATTTAGCCTTCAAGCTCCTTATTCGGGCCTTTGCGCTCATGTTGTATGCCCTGTAATGAAAAGCCATCCTCCTCAGTATGGTTTTGTCCCCGTTTTCCTTCTCCAGCATTTTCTCCAAGTGTATATTGACCCGATGCAACCAAGACTCACGGTCGTTGTTGATCTCTTGCTCCAAGGTAGTGAGCTCGATCCCCCTCTGCTGGACAACTTGTCGATTTTCATGGATGCTTTGCAGCTCCATGATCATCTGCTGGTCCTCAAGATTTTTGTTTCTCTACTCCAGATACTTGATGACCCATCTAGCCCTCTCGAATTGAGTATCAAGTCTTTGATCTCTGTGCCCTACTCCTAAATGGTCATCCTAAGTTTGGCATTTTTTGCCTCTGTCTCTTCATCCTGAATGAGGATGACATCGGTCTCCTGTACACCTGATGGCCCCTCATCATGCACGGGCTCCTTGCCCTTGTCCAATGCCTGTGTAGTTAATGCCGGAAGTGAGGCCCCTTCCACCCCGGGTGGAGATAACACCCGCTTTGCTGCTGCAAATAAGTTCCTACTGACTTTCTAATATGTCACCAAAAGTGGCATGATCGTGGTCTCATGGTGCTCATGCTGATAAGAAGGACCACCCAACTCTTGCTCAAGCTCTGATAGTACCTGTGGTGCACTGAAGAAGTCATTGGAGATGAAGTCCTCCCAAGCAATGCCCTGCAAACCCAACTAATGATCTACCAAAATACGGATAAGAGCGAAGTGATACACACTGTTAAGCTACTACTGAGGGGTCTTATGCAGCATGAAGATGTTCATCCTCTTTATATTCCCGCATATGAAAAATGGGAGGTTCATCATCCTCAACCTAGTAAAGTGCATGAGCAAGCGGATGTGATAGGAATATAGTCGAGAGAACCTCTCCTCACAGCTGAAGTATTTCATGATCAGTCTCATAAGCGGAGCATACTCATTCTTCAAGTATCTGAAGGGAAATACTCTTGTGAGCTCATTCAAGAATATGGTTTTGATGTAAGGCTCATAGTGTTGCCTTTCCACCTTCTTCTTCTTATGCCACTACTCCCCAACACTTGGTATACCTTTTGCCACTGATATAGCTTCAAGTGTCAATGTGAAAGTGACCTCGGCCAAGGGAAACTGACCTCCATATAGATGAATCACAAATAAACGGACCAACTCATGATGAACTCTCACATTTGTCACCCTTTGAAACATGATAGGTGCTGGAAGCATGTCATTGCAAGAGGGCATGCTTGTAACTCAATGAGGGTAGTGGGTTCATCCCTGACATGTTTGCCACTCTTGTGGTGTCTCCTGGGAGCCTACTCTTCTGAGGATGAGTCACTTTGTGTCTCCCTCTCATAATCAGACGAACATTGTGATGACATGACTGCAATGTGGACTATGAGAAGGCAGCCCCTTTGATGATGATGGGAGGTTGGGTGCCTTTGAAATATATGTTACCAAGGGGAACAATGGAACAAGGATTGTTAGGAAGGGAGTGATGAAATAGGGATAGGGTTTATAGGGAGAAATTTGTTAGGGATAAGGGAGGAGTTTGGGGTATTCTGATGGGGTAGGGTTTTGGGGTTTTAATTGAGCAATAGGAGGAGGGGAAGGGCAATATGATTTTTGGTAGTGTTAGGGTAGTGATAATAGGAGTAATGACATGGGGGAATAAGGAACAGGGGTAGGGTAGGAAAAGTCAAGCCTTGGCAACAATGACACTATTACACAACCCTAGCAAAATGGTTTTTCTTTAATGTCTTCTTGTGTTTGCTTTATGGAGTGTTTTTTGATTCAATCATGGATAATAACCCACCATCTCTTTATCAAATTTGATGCACATGGGATTTTGAGAGCCTACCTTGCAATTAGAGGGGCTTCACAAAAAAATTAAGGGAGTTTTGGCACATTTTGGGTGCTTTATCTCTGTGCGCCGCGCCCCTGTCTATGTGTGTTGCGCCCCGGGAGTGGGCTACGCTCGTTATGTGCTAGAACGGTGGGTGGGTGTTGTGTGTGTCGCGCCCTGGATGTGTGTCGCGCCCTTGCCTGTGTGCACCGCACCCTTGTTTTCACCTCCAAGCCACTTCCAGCTCCTCGTTTGCTCCTCTGACTGTGTGTCGCCGGCAAAGCCTAGTGCGTCGTGCTCTGGGTATGTGTCGCACCCTCAAGAAACTTACTCTATGGGCAGGCTGTGTGTGTGTTTCACCCTCAAGAAACTTACTCTGTGGGCAGGCTGCGGGTGCGTCACGCCCTCTGTGTGCACCGCGCTCCTTGTTATATGCGTTGCGCTCTCCGAGGTTGCCTCCAACCCACTCAATCAGTCACCAATGAACACTGACGCCTCTCCAATACTTCTCCAAGACTTGTAATGGCACAATACCTTTGTTTTCGACAAAAAATAGTATATATAGCATTGGAAGAGATGGGTTTAGTTTTTTCCACTTCAAAAACCCATTTTTCTAATGTTTCAGTTTCGCACTTTTTCACTGACTTTAAAACACACTAATTTTCACTTTCCCTTTGAAATTTTAGCTCGAATGATGCGATTTTCGGCACTCTTTGTGGGGATTGCACAACAGGACATTTGGCCATGGAAACCATGATTGCATCTGAAAAAATCACTTTGATGACTTTTTTGAAATTTTTTTCATAAATTACATTGTTTGACTTTTCTTCAAAACAGAGTTTTGAAGAAGAGTCTGAGTCTATCCACATGATGATGAAGCCTTATGAACCATAACTGTGTAAGGGCCTCACTCTGGCTTGCATGGCTTTACTGGACATGTTCAAGTACCAAATTGATGAATTCCTAGACCTAGACCTCGAAATGACCTTTGTCCTTTAAAGGACCAGACCTTGACTATCATGGACCTTGATGATGATTGAAAAATACTTGAGCCAGCAGGAGCCAGACATGAGGGGGAATGACTATAATGACCTTCTCCGTCAGATTATGGCATGCCCCTAGCAGAATGCAACTGGGAGAATGGAGCGTGACACCTAACCATGAAATGCATAAAGAGTTTTGATCTCTGACGGAGGACTGACCAGACCGACTCTAACAAGTTTGACCAAAGGTGTGCGACAAGGTATGGTGCTTGAAATGCAAGAGTCAAGGTCATGACAAGGACCATTTTCCAGTATTTGCAAACTATATTGCAAGAGGAGGGTCGATGCCTTTGAGGCCATAAGCTCAAGTGGGACCTAGCGCGGGGCCTACATTGTGATGTGCTATTTTTCAGGTAGAAGGAAAACATGCCACAGATAACTGTCATTTGCTGCAGAAGTTTGTAAAAACTCTGCAACAGTTGTTATACAATGTTTGTAGGCTAGTAGGTCATGATGAGCATAATTGTACGAGTTATGAATTGATGATGGAGATAACTCTTGCCCATAGGGCTCAGGCCAAAACTCAGCCCCCTGACCGTAGCGTAGGGATGGTGCGAAGAGGATTTCACGGGCGCGGACAAGGCTAAGGTGGAGGAGGACCTGGTAGAGGTCGAGGACAGTTGATATGCTACAATTGCAAAGGACCAAGACACTATGCCCATGATTGCACTAACCCAACACGACCGTCGTGTAAGTATTGCACGTTGTTTGACCATAAAAAAAAAAATTGTCCTATGCTAATAGCTAGGATACATGAGAAAGGGGTGCTACCACCTTCGCTGACTCAGAACCTGTAGATGATGAGGTATGAGCTATGCGAAGAAGATCCAAATGTAAATATAGTGCTCAGAAGTGGAATCCTGATGGGAGATGACAAAGGGAAACAACCAGAAGACAGTGTGTGGGTTCGCAAAGCTCCGGTGAAGGAGGCTAAGTTTGATTTGGAGTGTGCATGAAAAACCTTCATGGAACCTATGAAGAACTTCGCTGAGTCCTCCACCTGAGGAAGCAAGGATAAGCCTGACCAATAGATGGACCCCTGTATTATCACAACTTTCTTGGAGACCTGTATGAAGTTACTGCATGATAATAAGGTTGTGAAAGGGTTACAAGAGCTCATCAATAGATGCACTCGAACCGCGCTGGGTGAGCCATGTGTGGTACAAAAGATTGGAAAATATAAAACAATGATGGTTCAGGAGATGAGACTAACTACACAGATAGGAGAGTGTGAAATGGATTAGGTTATTTTGGACCTGGGGTCAAATGCGAATGTCCTGCCAAAGGAGACTTAGGAACAAATGAGGAGACCCACACTGTAATGGTCTCTGATTTAGTTGAGGATGGCCAATCAATAGAAGATCATCCGCAAGGGACGGCTACAGGGGGTGACTATGGATATTGAAGGTGCGAGGGCACTGGCTGATTTTGAGGTAATAGAGATAGTGGATGATAGGAATCCCTATCCCGCACTCCTGGGAATTGACTTGGCTACTGATATGAAGGGGGTAATCAGCCTAAAGAAGCAAAAGATGATATTTGAAAAGAAATCATTGGGCATAATAATACCCTTGGATCCAGTTGAAGGATCACACTATACTGAACCAGTCCATGATTATGAGAGTGATGACGATTTGGACTGTATCTATAAGGTAATAGTGCGAGACCAAGACTGGGTGAACCCCACCATGGATGGACAAATTACTTGGGATCATGAGAGTTCCTACACTTTGGACTCTGATGAAGAGATAAAACGTTGGTAGAATCGATTACATGAAATAAATACGCTAAATTGCAACATGATGACTTGATTGTTGCAATGTGTGTCCATAGAGGTAAGAAATCTACCTACTTATGATGGCTTGAATGAGGTAGATAACTTTTTGGATGCATTTGAAAGGGAGGTACCAAAAAAGAAGCACTTCTAGCCATTGGAATGGGCACTGTGCAATACGCCCGCAAGATGGTGGGGTACGCATAAAGGAAGCTTTGATGATTGGCGCGAATGTAGGAGGATGATGAGGATGTGATTTGGGAAGCCTAAGATGTGAATGATAGACACGTATGATGGGTAGGATGATCTGCATGCGCATTGGGCTAAATGGACCCAGGATTACAGAGAAAAGCCCAAACCTGAGTGGGTGCACTTGTTTTGTCATACGCTGAATGTTGTTATGATGAATTGGTAAGTAGAAACTGAGCTCTACTATGGTACCGGTGAATGGGATGTTCTGCATGAGGGCTTTGTGATGACATTTAGTTTTGAAGATGAGTTTGACTGTATTGATGAGGCACTACAAGAATTAAAAGCAGCCATCTTCTGCATACCACAGTATCGTTTGGATCTGGATCATTCTGAGTGGGCTACTCAGCTAAGTCACGCACTGGAATGTTATAACGTGACCGCTGAAGGAAAAAATGAGGATCCTCTGAGGATTAAAATTCTAGAAACCGAAGGTCACTACAAGGTTAAAGGACCAAATATTGAGAATCCTAATATAATTGCACCATTGAAAATGAAATAGGTAAACATTGGTACGGAGGTAGAACCCAAATTCGCGAAGATTGGAGACTACTAGGATGACGCAACGGTGGATAATATCACTCAATTTCTCTGTGAATATCATGATTTATTCCCTACCACGTTTACATATATGAAGGGGATAATCAAGGACCTAAGTATGATGAAAATCACATTAAATCCTTACGCGAAGCTAGTTAAGCAATGACCTTACTGTCTCAATCCGAAATATAAGGAGAAGGTCCACTTAGAGCAAGACAAGATGCTTGCAGCAAACATCACTGAGCGTACGGAAGAATTTGACTGGGTAAGCCAAATGGTGGTATAAGAGAAAAAGCAGAAGGATGATATAAGGATATGTGTGGATCTCAGAAAGTTGAATGATGCTTGCATACATGATCCTTTCCTAACTCTGTTCACCGATGAAGCGTTGGACAATGTAGGTGGCCACGAAGCATATTACTTCACTGATGGGTTCTTGGGATACCACCAAATCAAAATCACAACGAAGGATAGGAGCAAGATGACCTTTGCGACTAAGTGGGATTGTTTTTAGTACACTGTAATGTCGTTTGGATTAAATAATGCGCCTGTGATCTTCTCACATGTAGTTGTTGCTACATTCAAGGAATTTATTCGTAAGTTCCTGCAGATATATATTTTGATGACTGGACTATATTTGGATTGCTTAAACGCCATTTAGGAAGCTTGCGCCTGATGCTGGATATATGTTGAAGATACCAGATCGTGGTCAATCTCAGGAAGTGTCTTTCTTGTGTTCCTTTTGGGAGCTTGTTGCGGCATGTGGTTTCCAGATGGGGACTGATGGTATATCCCGCAAAGATAAAGGTGATATTGAACTTGGAAGCATTGAGGAGTGTAAAGCAGTTGAGCACTACCCTGGGACATACGGGATATTACAGAAATTTTACCAAGGGCTATGCCCAAATCACTGAACCTAGGGAGAAATTGTTAAAGATGGATGTCACGTTCTCCTGGAACGATGACTATAAGAAGAGCTTGGATATATTAAAATAAAATATGGTCACTGCACCGATTCTAGTCTTCTTGGATCGAAAGAAAGAGTTTCATGTGCATGTCGATCTGTCGTGTATAGCGCTTGGAGTAGTACTGACACAAGTTGGTGGAAAAGGATTGGACCATCCTATCGCATTCGCAAGCCAAAGATTATCCAAAGCGGGGAAGAACTATTCCACCACTGAGTGGGAATGGCTAGCTATGGTATACGCACTCCAGAAGTATAGGAATTACTTGCTGGGAGGCCATTTTAAGATGTATACGGATCACTCTGTGCTGAAGTGCCTGGTCAATAAGCCTGTGTTGGGGGAGAGAATCTGCAGGTGGCTCTTATTGTTCCAGGAGTATGATTTTGAAGTTGTTGTGAAGCCTGGACAATTGAACGTGGCACCAGACTATTTGTCACGCATCGAAACAGGGCAGGAACCCACTAACTTGGAAGAAGTATTACCTGACGCGCATCTATTTGCAGTGCATGTCACAGATGGTCATTTTTCGGATATAATACATTTCCTAATGAAAGGTACTACACTAGAAGGATACATTGTCAAACAGAAGAAGGAATTATTGGTGAGCGCAATAGATTTCTCTGTCATCGCTAGGCATATGTACAATATGGGGACTGATGAGATATTTCAATGGTATGTACTTGAGTTCGAAAGAAGTAGCGTCCTCATAGATGATCATGGGGGTGCTGCAGGAGGACATTATGTAGGAAGAGAAACCGCGCAGAAGATTTTATGCATAGGGTTGTGGTGGCCAACCCTCCATCAGGACTCAAAAGGTTATTGCAAGGTGTGTGATATGTGTCAAAGGATTGGTAGGCCATTGCAAAGGGATAAAATTCCTTTGAACCCACAGATGACATTGCAACCCTTTGAGAAGTGGGAAATAGATTTTGTGGGACCCATTTAGCCACAAGGAAAGATAGGAGCAAGGTATATTATCACCGTGACAGAGTATTTGACTCGTTGGGTGGAGGCCCAACCTGTGAAGGATTGCATAGGTGCGACCGCTGCAAAGTTCCTCTTTGAGCATGTATTGACGTGATTTGGATGTCCGAAGACCTTGGTGAGTTATTGCAATATGCACTTCCTGAATGAGATGATCAATGCGCTGACAGAGGAATTTTAGGTATACCACCACAAGAGCACACCTTATCACCCACAGGCTAACGGGACGATGGAAGCATTCAATAAGGTGTTAAAAATGTGTTAACCAAGGTTTTCAATGCTCAGTGAAGTGATCGGGACGTATGCATACCTACAATAGTATGGGCTTATCGAATGACATGCAAGAAGTTGACTGGACAAACCCCCTTTAGGCTTGTCTATGGGGTTGAAATGGTAATGCCGATGGAGTATATTGTGCCTAGTTTGCACATAGTAGTGCTCACAGGTATGAAAAATCACGAAGCCCTAGAGGAGAGGCTCACATAGCTGGATGAACTGGAGGAAGAGAGATTTCTAGCGAGATTTCACCAACAGGTCTAAAATCAGCTCGAAAAGGCATGGCATGATTGACACATCAAGCTGCACACATTTAAAGTAAATGACCTTGTTTTGTTATATGATCGTAAGTTTGATAAATTTCTAGGAAAATTCTGAATGCACTAGTTAGGGCCCTATATATTTAAGGAAATTACCGATGGAGGAGCAGTACAGCTGGTCAAATTAAATGGAGAACCCTTCCCAAGAAAGGTTAATGGCAGTCACTTGAAGCCATACACTGGCAGTCTGGCCGTGTGACTAGAGGAATATAGCATAGTCTTAGCACTCCAGGTAGCTAAAAGGAGGTGTGGGACTATAAAATACACTGCCTAGGTTGGGGAGCTGCGTCATTAGCGGATGGTCCAAAGTAAGGGAGTGTCACAAGGTTTGCGGTAGCATAGAGGGAGCTATGCTACTCAGGGAGAAATCACACAGGCCGGTCAGAAAGTGGCTGTTAAAGTCACTGTTCATGAAAGATGGCATAAGTGATGCCAAATGGAGTGGGCAGCTGGCACTTAAGATGAGATTTATGGCTTAGATCCTTGAAAATTTTCCACCAATTTGACATTAATAAACCAATATTGGGGGGAACGGTTGGATTTGAATTCAAAGAAATAAGAGATTCTGATAGCTACTAGGGTATTTGAGACTTTACTGACGAAAACACGAGAATTATTACAGAATATCATGTCAGCACCCCCAGAAATTATAAATACAGAGCAAGTAGTAGAAGATTTGGCACGGGAAATGGAAAGAGGGGCAGAAGTAGCTTCTCTAGAAGTGGCTGAATTATTGTCAGAGGTCCCTAGGTCACCGAGAACATCGAGACTGAAGCAAAGCCCAACCAAGGAAGCTGGGAAGGACAAGAATGGCAAGCAGCCTGCCATACCAGTGCACACCTTGCCAAGGAAAAACCCACCAAAACCCACTGCACAAGAGAAAGGCAAGGCTATCAAGCTAGAAGCAAAGGAGGAAGATATCGAAGACATCTCAGTGGACACTGAGGATGTGATAATGGAAGTGGAGGATGTGAAGCCCAGGGCACGAACCCTATTATGCAATTGCCGGAGTATGTCCCTCCATGAAATCCTAAGTCCAAGGTCCCAAAGTAAATTGATGAGAGTAAGACTCCCCTACAAACTCCTCTCCTACCAGATGAAATTACTTTCGAAGGTCCACATTTTGCATGGCTAACGATACTAAAGCTTGAATACTGGGACTTGGCAGACAACAAGAAGTTCCCACACTTGGTGATTGAGCAGCTGACACACTGCATCATAGACACGAATACAGTAATTACTGCATTGGAGCCATGGAGGTGGTTTAAGGGAGTAGAGAAGGCAGGGTTACTCAACCTACTCTTAGTGCCGCAATATAATGCACCCTAGTGACAGTTTTGGTCATCAAGTGGCTACTATACTTGGTGCATAATGGGTGTTTATGGCTGGAGGAGCTGATACCCATCACAGACAGGCTAATTCACAGAATAACACACCTATCGTATATGGGCAAGAATCCAAAAATGATCTTTGGTGGCAGGGGTGGTGAGAAGGCTCTCGTAGAGTCAATGAAGGATAAATTCAAGTTAGTGAAGAAGCTATGCCGATACGCTATCTCTAGCATCTATGACCCCGCTGTGAAAGTAGTAACACAGATCCTCGCAATGAAGGTGATGTGGAAGTATCATGTCGACGAGGTGTCGGTGCTTGTCGTTGTGCTCGCACAATAGTGCATGGAAGGAGTCCAGTTTAACTAGTCAGACTACCTTCACGGAGAGTTCCTAGCGAACTGCCGTGAAGCACAAGAGCTCAGCAATATGTTCCACTATGCGTGGCTCTTGTTGTCGATTGTGCTGGTATCATGGGAGCTACCACAGGACAGCCAGGTCCCTATGGTCACAGCAAACCTCCCTGAAGCAGGGAAGTACGCTTCGCTATGGGTGACCAAGGACATGCAGTGAGTTTGGGACAACAAGATCTTCTAGATCCTGATGGAGATGAATATTAGGATGGCCATCAATCACAAGCCACGATTGTCACCCATGGTGTACGCTAACCTGCAGATCTATGCTGAGTTCAAAGTTGATTTCCATCGATTCTCCTTCAGGGCATGGAAGGACCCTGCGTAGAGGTGGTACGACTTACCGTATCTGGCCACAGATGACACCATTGATACGGTGCTTGATCAATGGTCGGTGAAGTGTTTCACTACCACAGACTTGGTAGTGGGTGGAAACAAGTCCACTCTGTAGAAGAAGAAGGATGAGGCCAAGCTGAAGATGGCATAGCTGGTCGAGAAGAGAAAAAATGAGGCCATTGAGAAGGCCCAGGTATGGCAGGTAGCAAAGTAGGCAGGAAAGCAAATAGGTGTCAAAGAGTGGGGCTCTGATAAAGGTGTGAGGTTGCCTTCACTTGAGACTGAAGAGGAAGACACAGAATAGCACGGTGTGAACCCTTAGGAGACATCCGCCTGTATTAAGCGCCCAAGAGAACTAGAGAAGGGAGGGTCTAGAAAGAAATCCAACGTGACCAAGACCTCACTGGAGCCTATCACATTGATGGAGGGAAAATTAAATTATATCGATGACACAGTTAGAGATGTCATTGTGGAGGCCCTGCAGCAATTTAAACAATAACAACAGATCATCCTAGGGGCCATCCAGACCAAGTTACAGGATTTGCAGACCCACAAGTCATAGGTTGGTATAGTGTCTCCCATCTTAGCTATCGAGACTTCAGAGGCTGCCGATATGCTATGCACGAAGGCTCCTGGTGCGATAGCGCTATTGAATGGAGAACTAAGCATGGAAAATGAGGCTGACAGACCCATTGTGAGTGCCTTGAAGGGAGTTGGGTTGAAACTGGCAGTGCTTCCATGCGAAGCACTCCAGCTCTTGAAGGATGGAGTAATTGCATAACTAAGTTCCCGATAGCACCATGCCCTCTAGTTCATCAACGAACAGTGGATCAACAATGAATAGATGGCCCTACAGAGAAATGTTGCCATCACCGCTGAGGCCGAGGTGACCAACTAGAGCAAGAAGATTATGCCTATAGTTGAGGAGGCATGCAAAATTGTCCCAGAGTTGGCCATTCTAGAGGAGGAGCCAGTCAAGGTATGCATCCGTAAGTTGGCCATGGGGGTGTGTGACACTTATACTGAGATGGTGTTGGTTCAGTTGGAGTTGAACCTACAAATTACAGAGCTACAATTGAGGGCCCAGCCTTCAACACTGCCAAAGGTAAAGGAACAACGTGTAACTATTGTCATAGAGGCAGTAGTGGTGGTGGAAAATGCAGTAGCACACTGCCCACAATTGTTTGAGCAATCATTTGAGGTCCTGAAAAGCTTGCAGGAGGAACCAAATACATAGAGGCTAGAGACAGGAGCGCGCGAGCTACAACAAGGTTGCGATGAAGTTAAGGGAACATCGTGAATCGCCACACTGACAGAAAGGCTAGCCAAGCTACAAGAAGCCAAGTAGCTTAAGGAACAGGTGGATGCAATGCTACACAAGGAAGTAGTGCTAAAGGGGTGACTAAAGCCCTAGTTGGAGTAGTGACTCAGAAACAGACACAACAAAAGGTTCAGGCTGATAGTACGGGAGTAGTGAGAGAGAAGATAGTGGAAGATGCGAAGCAAGTGGCAGTTCAGTGCATGGCTAAGTAGCAGTCATCCGGGTCAAGTTGTATGGGCTTCGCGCAAAGTTTCCCGTGCCTACCGAGAGACTCATGGGTGAGTGACAATGTTTGTGTTGGGGGCATGTTGGGAGTGAGATCCCCTAAGGGCAGTTTTGGGGCTAAAATCCCATGCTTGAGTCAAATTTTGTAATAACAATGTAAAGTATCCACATTTTGTGGCCGTGGAGCACAAAGGTGTCATGTGTCATAAAGGGTAGTTTGCCCGTAGCTTTGTAAATTAAAGTCAGCTGTAAGAGATCTACCCATGGTCCGCAGAGCATGGGATTGTATAGAAAGAGCTAACATCTAAGTAGTTTTGGATACACACAATGTAAGAGAGTCATAGCTTTGAAGAAAGAAGTGTAAGTCTTGGGTTGTAGCATAGGCAGAGGCTCTGCAGCTAAGTGTGTAGAGGCCTAGGGTAGAAGTCTACTGCTGAGTGCATGGACCCCTGCAGCTGTGTGTGCAGGGTGGACAGAGTCTGTAAAACACTTGGAAGATATTAATAAAGAGAGATATTATGAAATTTATGTTTCTTTGTTCTGTTGATGCATCCGGATATTTTATGTATAAATTTCGTTTATTATTTTTATATGATGCATGAATGACTGCAATTACATTGAATAATTGAATGCATTTACGAATATCTAATTACCTAGTGTTAACTATATTTATTTGATAAGATAAGCAAGTCACTTAGATTAATTGGGGAATCTTCACAGTCCACTGCCAAAGCAGTGTGAAACTACCTGAGCAGCAGGTGAGGGCTGTGCAAGGTTGATCGTATCCTTTTACGTAGGTATTGAAGTTTGGGATAAATGGATCGGCTTGCAATCCCTACGGTGAAGCGACCTATGCAAAGGTAGGGATAGAGGGAATCAAACAACATCACAACCATCTAAGGGTGCAGAAACTTGGTTCCAGCATCCCCCCATCCGCTTCAGGTGAGACTTCAGTCCGCACTTGGTGGGCTAATGTTGAAAGGGCCAGTAGTGTAGGGATTTGTTTGGCTAATTAAGTTGAACCTAGGTCAGGCCCCCTCAGGCCAACAACTACAGGTGTTTTTGAGCATTGGGAAGCTTTGTCAAGATAGAGTAGACATCTTCATCAACCATTTCACAAATAGGTAAGAGGCTCATCCTTCTACTATTGTATTTACAATTAGAATGAAATAAGCTTAGGGAAAGATTCATTTAATTATCTGTTTGTTTCTAGTTTCCTCTAGGATCTCGGGAGATCACTCTTGTCAGCAAGAGGGATTTATCCGCCATAACAAATTGGTGACTCTGCTACATAATGTTAAAATTCTCTTCTCTCTCCTTCCTTTTGCATTCTAACCTTTGGTGTTTATTTGGACTTGAGTCTTGGTAAATTTATGATCTTTCAGATCTTCTTGGTTGATTTACTTTTTTATTTTTTCTTGGACTTCCCAGACATGTGCGGTTTATGTTCACCCATAGAGCGCAAATCTACGTAGTTGTTGCCTCAGCAACCAGGTGCATCCGCACTAAATTAAACTATATGCTTCAACACTTCCTAGATATTTTTGAAAAAATAGGTTTTCTATCAGCCAATGTCTAAATTTTGGTTTCTGAAGGTGTCATCATATTTGTTTTGACTTTCCAATATCTTTCTTGAACTTTTTTGAGTGCTTTGGTGAGGTCCTTTTAGGAATTGATCCCTTTTGCAAAATTGATTAGGGTTTTGTCTACCTTATTTGCTAATTCATAAACAATAGTAGGTTGTCTTCAACACCACCATATTCCTCTCTTTTTCTATCAGATATATGAAAACCATTATCAATATTTCTTATTTGTGATGAAATTCTTTGGTTAATCACAAATTAGGATTTCTCAGAAATTGTTATGTTTTGTGAAGAATTACTTTCACTACTGCATGATAAAAGGAAATCATCCCTTTCCCATTTTGAAATCTTTATAATTACATTCTGACCTCATTAAGTTAAAGCATTCATTATGGAAATTGTATTTTCTCGAAACTCTTGTTTGATTTCTGTGTGTTCCAAAATTTTGAGTGATAAATGGTAAAATACATTTTGGGTTTGTTTGATCTCTTAGGAAAATTTGAAATCTTAGTTTATTTCTGCATCTCGATTGTATCGAAGTGAAATTAGCTATCTTATGAAAACAATTTTGGTGAAATTGTGAGTTTTACATTTTATTCAAAGAAAACCAAAGAAACTCCTACTTTCCCTTAATTAGGATTTCATTGAATGATATATTAGAAATGGCATGTTCGATTGCTTTAGAATTTCGAGTCGAGTAATAATATCATAGGCTTCACTCCCATTACCTATTGAGTAAATAACAACTTAATAACACAACGTTAATTAAAATCAATTAGAATTTTATATTTTTGAGGGCTCTTACCACCTATAGTAGCTTAAGTATAGGGCTTTGGAATAGGAAAGTGAGTAAACTTTCCAAATCTATAAACATACAATATAATCTCGCATTAGGGAGAGAAATCCAATTATTTCAATTTTTATCTGTGGAGCTCTTCTTATACATGAGTTAAGCATGAGATCATTTTAGATCTGGTGAAGTGATCGTACCCACTTCATTGGATATGATAGATAAATATTCGCGTATTACAATGGTGTCGAAAGGTACTTGCGGTCACTTGAAATTAAACCTCCAATTAACTATGTTGAGGAGCTTCCAAGGTGATTGTTCTTTGTTACTCTGTCCTTGCGTGTACATCTAACTTAGGACTATCCCTCTAGGTAAACATTTTCTAGTTGGTAAACTTAGTGACCATAATCCTAGGGCTCTACCTAAGGTGAAGGCAGACGGAAGGTCCTACTGTACCTGGAACAGACATTGGCTTGACTCACTTGGAATATTTGGAGGGTAATCATTGCTCAATATGGCATAAGCAAAGTTACTTGCCCTAGATAATTTCATTAAGCAGGTTGTTAGTGTAATTGGTTCCAAACATTCATATCTATAAAAAAATCACCTTGATCTCTATGACGTTGGATTTTATCACCAATTTGTAATTATTAATCTTTGTGAAAAGTCAACTTTTATGGTTTGAATTCCTAGATTTATTAATGTGTGTTACCTTGTTTGTTTCTTACTTTTTAGAGGCTTTAGGAGTGATTTTGATATTATGTGAATAATTAATATTTAAAAGTAAAAATATTTTGTTATGGCTAAATTATCAAGACACTCATGTAGAATGCTATGCCAACCTCCTAAATATATGCCAAGTCAGCTAGAAAATATTAAAACTAAAAAATCAAATTCAAAAGGATACGGGACTACAGATAAACCTGAGACTTCTCATGTAACAGGAAATGAAGTAAAGTAACTAGAAAAATATGCTATTCTCAAACCTGAAGTAGCAAAACCTGAATTTGATCAACCTCAAACACTAGAATTACCCTCAAAAGTAACCGATCCAGGAATTACTGAACTTATTCAAACATAATTAGATACTAGAGAGTCTTCGAATTCACAATTAATGAAACTAGATATCGAAGAACTTGAGTCACCTTTAGATGTTTTAGCCGCTACTCCTTCATGTTAACCGCGACTAAAACTTCATATTACTGATGGTCTACCTCCTAGTCTTATTATTATTGAAGAAATTACCTATGACGAAGAGGAAGAATGGCCACATATACCATTTTCTACCGGCGATCAAGTAGATACTCTAGAACTTTTTTTCTGCTTTCAACCTGGCCCTTGGTATTTTACGCCCTTGAAATTTTTAGTTCAAAGCATTCCATGATACACTACTCCTTATGTCTTTGATATGTCTAGAATAACTTCTAGGGAAATGTCATTAGATACTTCTATGTTTTTTACTTCTCCATAATCACTTTTATATGGTGGTCCATCGGTTCCTCTTGGATATCAGTGTCTTACAAGAACTTATTCAGGAGATTCTCCTTCAAATCAACCTTCAACTATGTCAATTGGTTTAACTGATTCTACTATCGAATGCTTGACGTCTAATCAATATATATATATATATATGATTTCCTGTAATGTAAGTAATATTCAAGTTAACCCAACAGGAAGTTATTACCCACCGGGGGGGGAAACCATCTTATCCTCCTCCTCGGGGAAAACCTTTAGTCGGATGTTACCCTATGGTTGGAGGCAACCTCCTACTAGAAATTATCTAGGTTATGGTCAAATACCTCAGGTCGGTTTAGCTCAACATGTCGTATCTCAACCCATTGTTGGTACTCTATATCCCGAGATGAGCACAATCTAGAATCCTTCATATAATCAATAACCAATACCAGTTTCTACTCAACTACCAATTTATCAACCGCTTCAAACTATTCGACAACCTATTGGACAAGTTATTTATGGTATTCCTATTCAAGTCTGAGAACTTGTCCAGGATAATTCATTAACACCTATTTAGCAACCACAATTTGGTATGGCTCATCCTGTATACCAAGGAGTTATGGAAGTTCCAACTGCTCAGGCTATTCCAAGTTATGCTGGGTATCCTCTTCTAGGAGCAGGACTCATCCCTCAAGTTTATCAATACCCGCAGTAAGACTACACAAGTAGACTAGGTATACTATTACACTTCCAACCCGAACTCTACTAGTAGTGTTCCTTTTATTTGAAAATCGATTACATCATATGAGCATGTTTGTGTTGGTATTGTTAAAGACTCATCCCTTATGGGAAATTTCATGTTCCCTCCACCAAATCTTACCCATAACATTTCCTAGGTCAATATGATTACATCAAGCACTTTTTAATCTTTAGATCCTTGGAAAATGCCTTCATAGTTAGAATTAGCGTTGTATGGGGATCATATACCTCTTAGTCCTTTTGAATTGGATTATGAGGCAGTTCGATATTTTTCCAACCCATCACCATCTAATCCAGGTGGATATTGGTGGCCACCCACCTATCCCACCTAATCCTCCAATCAACTTCATTTGTTTCCTTGTTTGTTTCAGCATTTACTATTTTTAGCAATTTTTCAGGTCCTAAACTTTTGGAGTAGTTTTGACCCCATAAATGACATTATTTTGAGTTCTACTTTAGGCCCATAGCCATAGGTGAGGTCTTTTCACAAAACCTATAGTAATCGGAAAATCCTTTCCAGCAAGGTATTGTACATGCCAAACAGAGATAATATGGCCAAGTTGTGACCTCGAGAAATTGGTTTCCCAACTAACCCCAATGAGGCCCACAAACTCTTGGCGTTACATCTCTTGGGTTAGGGTTTTGGTTGTTTAGGATTTCCTTATGTTTTCCAATAATGAATAAGACCTTAAGCCTCATCGTAACATAGTTCATATATATTTAGTTGCCACATCTCTTCTCAAAGATAAGCTACCATCGCCTGAGCTAGTCTTATTTCCATTCTATTTGTAAGCATGTATTAGTATTTGCTATTGCATCTTTGTATTTATGGTGATATCTATAAGTTTTTGCATTCCCATTTAAATTTGGGTTAGTGGTATCAAAGAGGTCTTCTCTTTCTCTGTTTCTCTTTGCATGCCCCGAACGAGGTCAGGATATAAGGAGTTATTGCTTGAACTAGTCAAACCTTTGCAAGACCATCCTCACAAATCTTGATTGCCTCCCATGGAAAAAGAAAATAAAAATGAGGAGGTAGGAGATCATATCAAAATCTTGGTCGAAGAAGCCCTCGAGAAACATAGGAATGTGAATATGGATAAATTTTCCCAGAGCCTTCAGCGGCTACCCAAGGGCGACAAATCTACTTCCAGCAGCTACACTGAAAGTGCCACACACTTTAAGGTACAAGTTAACTTTGACATTCCCATATTTGAGGGTCAGATACATGTCAACGTCATAGATAAATGGTTAAGTTTGCTAGAAGGATAATTTTCCATTCATGATTTTTCTAGTTGGGAAAATATTACTTTTTCTGTTCTCAAAGCCACCCTGCATGTCAATGACTAGTGGGAAACCTATTGTGAGTAGAAGGATTAAAGTATGCCTGCACTATTTTCGGCCGCACCCACTTGGGATTTATTTTAGGATGTCATCAAGGAGCAGTACTACCTTTTCAGGAGTTATGAGGATAAATACATAAAGTGGACCACACTACAACAGAGAAGGGAGAAAGATGTGTCGAATTTTATTAGTGTTTTTCATACCCTTCGCATGAAGTTGGGTATCAAGGATTATGAGAAACATTTAGTACTCAAGTACCATAAATAACTACATAGATACATCCAAGATGATATGGAGTTCCTAGACATCTCCTCATTCGACGCAATGTACCAATATTCTATCAAGGTTGAGCATAAGCTTAAATAGAAAAAGAGAGACTTTTGATCTGTGAATTTGAATCAATGGAAAGTTTCCCCTAGACCATAGAGAAAAGGGAAAATCCAGGGCGAGGAGACCCAAGGTAATCCACTGAAGCCACGAGAAAATAAAAACACCATGAAGAGAAATAAGGACATGGAAAGGTGATGTGAGTTCCATAAGAGCTCCACTCACAACACAAGTGAGTGTTTGTACAAGTAGCCACTGGTGGCTGAGTAGAACGCTTCTGAGTCTGACGCATGCTTGGAGTCTGAGACAGAGCCTAACAAGGGGAATGACAAAGGGAAATATATCATTGACATAGATCCCAATGCCATTGTGTCTACCACCAAGATCCAAAATATTGAACCTAAAGATCTCGAAGAGGGCGAGAACCTATTCCACTCACAGATGTGGGTGGAGGCTTCTCCGCTGAAGTTCATTGTCAGTAGCAGGAGCCCAAAGAAACTCATTTCAATAGAGGTCATGGAGCGGTTGGGCCTAATAACTACAACACATCCGCAGTCATACACCATTGGGTGGCTTCACTAAGGACGATATCTCTGCGTTAGACAATAGTGTCTCCTTCCCTACAACATCAAGCCCTTCATGGATGAGGTACTTTGTGATTTTTCTCCTCTTGAAGTTTGTGATGTATTATTAGCACAACTATACCTATGTAAGTGACATGCTATATATGAGTCTAGACCTCACTCTATTATTATTTCTTTGGGTAGTAAGTTATAAAGGACACCGGAGGTAGTCCCACCTACAACCATCTCTTTGATCTCTTCTAAGAAATGTAGTAAGGTCATCTCCTAGACTAGGAAAATTTCTTTTGTTTCTAGTTAACTCTAAAAGTAAGGGAAGGTCATAGCCACATCCATAGCCCCTGGGAAGGCTTCCTCCAAGGAGAAAAAGCAGGTGGATATGGTCGTGGAAGAATACATGGACATCTTCTCCTCACCTACAGGGGTACCCTTGCATTGTCAGGCCAAGCATTCAATCAATCTAACTTGTGGAGCACCTCTACCCAACGGGCCGATATATCTCCTTTAGGTTTTGGAAAATAAAGATATCAAGAGCCAAATGTAGGAGTTTCTACAAAAAGGGCACATCTGAACAAGTACCTCACCTTGTGGGAGTCTGATTGTACTTGTACAAAAGAAGGATGGGACTTGGAGGCTTTGCATTGATTAATATGCACTAAACAAAATCACTATCACGAATAGGAATCTAATCCAACAGATTGATGACCTACTAGAGCAACTGAAGGGGAGAAAGTATTTCAGAAAGATCGATCTGAAGTATGGTTATCACCAAGCCAACCATCAAGAATAAACGCTTGTACACTCCTCTGCCTACTCCCAGCCAACCGTGGGAATCCATCTCCATGGACTATATGTCTGGCCTCCCTTCTACCAAGCATGGTAATAACTATGTATTTTTGGTCATGGACATATTTTCTAAGATGGCTATATTGGAAACTTTCAAGAAGAGTGTCACAATAGAAGACACTGCCAAACTCTTCATTGAACTTGTATGGGTACATTTTGGGATCCCACAGATATTTATATCATATCAGGCTAGCAGGTTCTTGAGCACATTTCTCTCAATCCTCTTGACACTATTGGACACCAAGCTCACAAAATCGACTGCCTTCCACCCCCAGACTGATGTCCAGACGAAGGTTGTCAACAAGATTATAGTGCACATACTCCGCATGTACAACTCCAAGCATTCTCGAACCTAGGATGAGAGTCCTCCATATGTGCAACATATTTATAATGAGCTCTCCATACATCAACTGATCATAGTCCCTTTCAAGTAGGTCTAGGGTTTTAACCATTGTGTCTGATTAATGTTTTCATGCCTCATGCGACTATGCAGACAAAATCAACACATGTACTATTCGAGGTTGATAAAGCAACCATATTTATTGGGTGCATACAACACATCCACCAGTGGGTTCATTACATCCTAGAGAAGTGAAATGCCAAGTACAAGTAGAGACATGATCAACATTAGGTGCCACACAAATTTTAGGTGGGCGACAAGGTTTTCTTGTATTTTTAGGAAAAACACTTTACTAGAGCCCATCGAAAGCTCCAACCACTATGATATGGTCCCTACACCATTACCAAGGTTGTGGGAGACAATACCTTTGAGCTCAACATTCCCCCACTCCTTGGCCTGCACCTAGTGTTCAATGTGGACCACCTTTGACCATACTTCCCACCATTGTTGGACACATCAGACATTGCAGAACAACTCACACCAATACAGTTAAACCCAAACTACATGGAACAAGCCACAAACAATTGGATTATGGACACACAGGTCAATAACACTCGCTAGCAAAATATCCAACTATATTGGGTTGTCAAAGCTGGCCAACTCCTACACCATGGAAAGTGGCTCACTAGGGACCAGGTTAAGCAGAAATTTCCTCACCTCATGGAGGCTTTGCATGCAATGGGGACCATTTCTTCCTAAGGGGTGAGGAATCATCTAGGTGGATATTGGTGGCCACCCAGCTATCCCACCTAGACCTCAAGTTAGCTTCATTTGTTTCCTTCTTTATTTCAGCGTTTATTATTTTTAATCGTTTTTAGGGTCTTGAACTTCTGGATTAGTTTTGACCCCCTAAACAACGTTTTCTTTAGGTCCTCTAGAGGTCCATAACCATAGGGAGGGGCCTATTGAAAACATTTAGTACTTGGAGATACCTTTCTAGCAAGGTATTGTATGCACCAAACAGAGATAATATGACCAAGTTAAGATCCCAGGAAGTTGGCTACCCAACTAACCCCAACGGGGCCCACAAGCTATTGGAATTACATCTCCTGGGGTAAATTATTTTGGTTTTTTAGGGTTTTCTCACGATTTCCAATAATAAATAGGCCACTGATCCTCATTTCCACATACTTCAGAGGCATGTAGTCACCACATCTATTCTCAGAGATAAGCTACCATCGCCCTATCTAGTCTTATTTCCATTATGTTTGTAAGTATGTTCTAGTATTTGATATTAATGAAATGAAGTGTTATTTCTGCTGCATCTTTGTATTTATGGTTATATCTGTATTTTTTTGTATTCTTGTTTAAATTCTGATCACCATCCGAAAATGATTGAGTGAATACAATCATTGATAATTATTCTCATTTGTCAATTTCGAACCAATATTGACACCTGATCCTTTCAATAGAGAGTTTATAATTGATGAAGGCGTTATGGAGGTAATGACTTTGGATGAAATTCCTTGGGATGATTACCATCATCTCTCATCTTTATTACACTGCCTTGACAAAGTTGAGAACAAATTTTCATCTATGTTTTCACCTGAGTTTGTGAATAATCTTGAATGTCCAATGTCTATTCTTCACTTCGAATCTGAATAAAATTTAGAGAACATATTGGAAACTGTGTCAATAAACATTTCAGTGAAACTAGGAATTAATGAGAATATTCATATAGGATATTCTTATTCTTGTGAAGAAATTCAAACATATAAAGCCCTATTCCAGGAATTATTTGACATTTTTGCCTGGTCTTACGAAGAAATGTCAGGAATCGATCCTAGTATTATAGTGCATGAAATTAAGACTTATCTAGACGTCAAACTTGTTAGACAAAGATTGTGTCTTGTGCATTTATGAAAAGTTGTTGCTAGAAAAGCTGAAGTTGAAAAACTATTAAAAGTAGGATTTATTTACCTAGTTCCTTTGGCTCATTGGGTATGAAATATTTTACTAGTTAATAAAAAAACAAGAAATCATTCAAGTATGCATTTATTATAGGTACATTAAGAAGGATTATCCAAAAGATAATTACCCAACCCCATACATTGATAAAATTGTTGATGGTTGTGCCGAAAACAAGATTTTCTCTTTCATGGATAGATTTTCTAGTTACAACCAAATAAACATACTCCTTACCGATCAGCATAAGACAACATTCATCTTCCCATGGGGACATTTTTCATATTGTAAACTCCGATTTGGTTTGAAGAATGTTGGCGTAACTTTTCAAAAAGAGATGTCTCACATGTTTCACAATATCAAACATATTGTCCAACCCTCCCTAGATGACTTATCAGCTCACCCGCATAAATGACAAGATCATCCATCGCATTTGAAAGCAATTTTCCATAGATCTAGGCACTACAATATTCATTTGAATCTGCACAAATACTGTTTTGGCATATAATTCTGTCAACTTATAAGATTTATTGTTTTGAAAGAAGGCATTTGTGTTGATCCTCTTAAGGTAGAGGCAATCCTAAATTTTCCTGCTCCTTATACTCTTTGTCAACTCCAAAGTTTGTAAAGGAAAGAAAACTTTTTACATAGATTCACACTGAACTATGCCATGATGACCAAAGGTTTTACCCAACTTTTGTAAAAGGGCATTACTTTTGTTTGGGATGAGCTTTCATAAAAATATTTTGATGCATTGAAATACGTTGACCCATGCATCGTTATTGCATTTGCTTGATTATCATCAGGATTACTTTCTATATTTAGTTGCGTCAGATTCCACCATTGGCATGATATTAGTACAGGAAGATGAATCTCACAATGAACATGTGATCTATTACCTAAGTCAAAATCTCACTAAAACTAAGATCAAGTATGCACATGTGGAGAAATTAGCATTAGCAATTGTTCAAGTTGTTCTGCATTTTCATCACTATATACTTTTGCGAAAAATGACATTCATTTCAGATTACGACCCTATGATGTATATTCTTACCAAACAATTTCTAGGGGGAAAATACTCCAAATTGATAGTCAATTTATAGGAATTTGATTTGGAATTCAAAAGATCTAAATTAAATAAATAATTAGTTTTCGCTAAACTATTGTGTGACTTTCACTATACTGACACAAGGACAATGGTAGAAGATTCTCTGGATGTCGAATCTATCTTTCTTCTTAGTACGCCTAATCCTTGGTATGGAGGTATCATCACATATCTTCAAACCCAAACTTTTAGGCCGGAGTTATCTCGAGCTAATCACTACCACATTCACTACCAATCCTAGCAATATAACATTGTTGGTAACACTCTTTATCGCTGCGGTGTTGACTCTATATTTTGACAATGCTTAACTCTTCACGAGGCTAAAAAAACACTAAATGATTGTCATTCTAGAGCATGTGGTGTTCATATGTTTGGGTATGCCACTGCCCAAAAGATATTGTGCGGTCACTATTTTTGGCCTCCCATATTTAAACATTGCATTATTGTAGTAAAAAAA
The DNA here is from genome assembly GCA_000404065.3 of Pinus taeda. Taxonomy (NCBI): domain Eukaryota; kingdom Viridiplantae; phylum Streptophyta; class Pinopsida; order Pinales; family Pinaceae; genus Pinus; species Pinus taeda. Next base: position 77,919 of record APFE030116596.1, read on the forward strand.
TGTCATAATTGTTAGGTTTATGATTGCAAGATGCGAGTAACGTCAACTCCTCTTCACCCTATTACACTTGTCGATCCTTTTTCAAAATGGGGCATATATTTTGTCACCTATAACCCAAACTCGGCTGATGGGCATGGGTGTATCAGCCTTGCACTTGATTAGTTTACGAAATGGGTTAAGGAAATTCCTACATACAAGGACGATGATGAAACTGCAATAATTTTCATTCTCAATCATGTGATTGCTCAATTAGGCGTCCCACAGGCCATTTTTATAGAGCATGGTAGCCATTTTCAAAATTTTATGATGACTGATCTATTTGTACAACTCAGCCTAGATCATGATATCTCTACCCCTTACTATCCACAAGAAAATGGTCAAGTCAAAAGTATTAACAAATTTTTAACAAACATGAGTAAATGGATGGTTATAATTCATAAAGGAAACTAGCATACCATTCTTTGTTTAGCCTTGTGGGCATACCGTAATACTGTGAAAACATCTACAGGTTTCACTCCCTTCCAACCTGTTTATGGTTTGGAGACAGTTTTACCGATTGAATGTGAAATTCCATCTTTGAAACTAGCCATCGAATTATTGCCAGCTATCTTTGTATAGGAATAACATTTTTTGCATTTAGCACATCTAGATGAAACTCACGATGAAGCCGCATTGGCAAGTGAGGCTCATAAAAAATGAGTCAAAGCTCAATGTGATGAAAACGTAAGTCTTCGTTCTTATGCAGAAGGTGACCTAGTCTTCATCTATGATTCAGCACATGATGAATTAGGCGTAGGCAAATTCAAGCCTATGTGGCATGGCCCTTAAATTGTAAAACATGTATTAGCTAAAGGAGCCTATGAGCTGGCCGATTATGATGGTGTCTCTTTGGGAAAGCCCAATAATGGCCTTTACCTGAAGAGATATTATGCATACAATATTTCATGGATATTTGTACATTACTTGTATTATAATTTTATAAGTGTGTGTGGTAGTTTTATCATTTTTTACATACACTACTAATTTTCTTAGTTATATTGTTTTACACTTGATTTTCATATGTTGACATTCCCTCAAACTTACATTGGCTTTGCTAATGGCACTAGTTGTAGTACTCAGAATATCTCTTCTGCATCTTGGTTCATCTATTCACCCAGTGATGAATTAGTTTCAATTCATGGGATATGCATTGGTCAAACAACAAACAACATAGTAGAATATAGTGTAGTCATTGAACTATTATCTAAAACCATCTCATTTCACATTTGATTTTTGATTGTTAGGTTAGATTAGCAACTCATTTTATTTCATTTAAATAATGTCTAGACAATAAGAAGTTCATCAATGTGAAGAATGTTTTTATGGGTCCATCTTTTGGAAAGGCAATTTTATTACATTGAATATCAACACATTCTAAGAAATTTAAACACATTAATCAATGCATTACCCAATCATGTGCTAAATAGACATTTGCAACATTTGTAAGGAAAAACAATATCAATCCATATATTGAACAAGACAAACTGAAATCAAAAGCAGTAGTTTTTCATTAGAAAAAGTCTATAGAGAGTGTTATACAAAAATATGTCATGCAAGGACATAAGGCCCCTTAGGTGTTATTATCCAAATATGTTGATACAAAAATAAAAATGTACCGAAGAGGCAAATCATCAGTCTTAGTCCATGAGATGTCTATTGTCAACCTCTCTAGGTTGTATTCCAGCTCAGTCGGTACCTCTACTACCTCTGGGTTGGGTGTTGCAACTACTATAGGCTAGTCACCTCACATGTCAAAAAATCATAGCCCTGTTGGTTGAAATAGGCCCACATTTGCATATGCATTTCAAATAATTAGCCTTGAAAGACAAAAAACATATAAAAATTAAAAAGATAAAAAGAAACATCAAAATGACAATTTTTTTACCTAGGTCACCCACCTGTGTCCCTGTTGGAAGTGTGATATTTGGGTCACCCCTCTAACACATCCCTGCATATGGGAAATCCTCAATTGAGATGATCTGTTAACCCAACCATACAAAAAAATCAGGAGCGTATCTCACTACCAGACCACCAACTCCATGATGAGCCATAAGAGAAACCCACCTTAGCATCCATGGATCTCGAGGGCCTCCCTCCTCCACCAAAATTTGTTGTGGCCTGAGGAGTGTGATCCTCTCTAGAGAGAAGGAAATCAAAATGTCACCATAATTGGAATTCTTCGTCTACCATTCTTAGCTCTCGTTATTTTTCCTTTCATATTGACAACCACTTCCTCACACCAGTTAAAAACTGTGGACTCCCAACATTACACGACTATTTGCATCTGGTCCTTTGTGTCCAAGTGAAGAGTTGCACTGCCACACAACTTTCTAACAGTGAAAGTTATGGTCCTCAAGGCTAGGTCCCCATTAATATGAATATCAATCCTTTCATCATTGACCTGTGCATCCCCACAATTTCCTTGTAGATATCCAAAGGTAGTATCTCCACCCAGCCTTTGCCCATATAAAGAAATATCGAACCTTCTATAGGAGAGAAAAGTAAAAAAGTATATATAATTGACATCAATGATGACACGATGACCCACGATCACAAAAAGTTGATCATGGATATCCTAGATTCTCACTAACCATGTCATGAGCTCTACCTGAGCTTTTATCCTCACAATAATCCAATATTTGTAGAGCCCACCATTTCTCAGAGCTTACAAAGTTCCTGGATCATCCAAAGTTGTTGAATATTGGGCTTCATATTCTCTCTCCTTCCATTCCATTTTTGAATTGTTAATTATCCTGAAAATGACATTTAGAAGGAATTAGAACAACTTTTAAAACAAGTTTGGGTTTTTTTAAGGTGGGATTTCCACATTTAAAAAAAAAAAAAAGAACCTTCGGCTCTTGCACGACCAATTTTTGGTAAACAGAGTGCAACTACATGGATACTCAGTAGTGTTTCCTCATAGGCCACATTTCTCAATATACAAAAGAAATACTGGCCTGCGCGGACTTGATGAACAGTTCCCACGCAAGATCGAGGGAAATGCTTTTAGCATGGGAACCCCCCAAAAAATTAAATGAAAGCGTAAAATTGAACTGTAAACATACGGAAACGTAGATATTGAATAGATCTCTTACCTATAGGAAACAATTTGTGATTTCTCCCACTGATTTGCTTGGAATCAACCTCGGAAGTTTGGTGGTAAGAAGCCCTCTTTTTGCTCTCAAACTAGTTAAAAAACAAATGGTAAAAATAAAGTTACTTTTTGAACTTTTATAAGTTTTTGGGTGATTAAAATCTTATTTTTATGCCTAGGACCTTTTAAAAGTAAAAATTTTTGGTGTTTCTTACCCTAATATCAAGTGGTTATGATAATTGATTGAGTTTAATGCGCAAAACATGTTACAGTGTTAAAAGCTGGATCATTTTGATTGTGAGAAGACTTTTATCACATTGCATGCTCTTAAAAATCATAAAAAAGAAAAAACCTAGAGTCCTCTTTTAAACCCTTTTCAAACTCTCAAGACATGAAAATATTGTCGAGAACTTGATTTTTTGAACTCATAAAAGTAAATGAACAATCGTCCACTCAGTATAAGTTTACCCCTTTTATAGACTGAACTAGAATATTTACGAAAAAGGTATATGTTGACTTATTATGGTCAAAAGAGTTATCTCCTACATTACTTTATCGTTTTTTGGGCTTGAGGGACTAAATTTACGAAAAAAAACTGTGTAGTTTACTTATATTTTTCTCCTAACTCCCTAAAACTAAAATATACCAAGCTTTACTTTCTCTGGGCTCATTAAAATTTTGCGGTAAAAGAACTGAATGAGTTTTTTTGCGTATTTTCAAAATCTTTAAACATGAAAATGACATCGATTTTCCCCTTTATTGGACTCGTTAAAAATTAAATAGTATAGAAATCGTTAAGCATGACAAGACTATACCACTCCTTCTTAGGGTTTTTTAAAAATACTTCAGAGGACTCATCAAAGGATGAGCTTACAGGACAAGCATATGTTATCCTCCTCAATATTGTAAAAAATAAAGAGATACTTGCAAGTAATGGTGGGGGTAAATTGGGAAAGGGTATTCATTATACAGGAAGTATGTTTCTCTTGAATGCAACACTTTGTCACACCTGTGTCTAGGTTGGGAAATCCATGTGTCTTACAGTTAATCGAACCCCATTGAAAGTATTCAACTAGTTATAAGTATTACCATTGAGTCAAATGATGACAAGTCAATTGTCGTGTTGTTATGTGTTCAAGAGAGGTTAAACCTCAGTTCATGTTCCTTTGCAAAGTTTAGCCTTTAATCAATTGGACCATCCTTGAGTCAGTCCTTGCAAACTATTCTTCAAAACTTGACATTTTGTTTCATGTCGTAGGCTTTCTTGTGATGGGTAGCTTCCTATCGACTTTGGCTCATTACCTAGGATGTTAATCTAGAAAACTTTAGTATAATGAAACCTACATGCCTTAATGGTATGTTTCTCACTTTCAATGATAGGTTCTCATCATTAGCATTCGATCGAATGACTTTATGAGTGTTCGACTTGAAATCATATTTTCACACTCTATAGATTGTACTTAGAGTACCTTGAGAGCCATTATCATTATTGGTGGTTTCTCTCATGCTTGTTAATGATTCACATCATTAACTGGTAATCAAGTGGTTTCTATAATGTTCGAATTCGAGACATTCATTCTCATGGCTAGAATCGTACTACGAATCAAGAGATGGAGATCAAGACCCTAGTTCTAGTTTCAGTAGTCCAGGTTCCAAGGAGTTATATATTCATGAATATTTAGACAAATTCATAGCTGATGGTTTTGCCGATACTATGTCTACTATGGATATGATTCTTGATTTTTTCCATACTTGTTCATTGACTTAGTTTTACTCTGAGTATGAGAATGCCTACCTCAATAATGATTATTAAATTGCATTGTAATCCTTGAATGTTTCTTGCAAGTTTCCAACCATTCTCTCCCATCCAATCTTTGGCATGATAAAGCACTTCAATATTTAAAAAATATTTTTTAGACTTCACACTTTAGGGGAAAATCTGTTACACATCATGTTGTGACCATGACACTTGAATACTAAAATGGATCTCTTGCCATACATAAACATGTTCCATTACACTACCTTAGAAGTCAAACAATCAAAAACCCTTGAAGAAGGTGTGAATTTTGGTTAAAATGGTTTTATGACTTGTTAAGTGTGACCTACGCACTTTTCCTAGTAAGTTTCCACACATTTGCAATTTCTATCCCTGATAACTGTGTAGAACTGCACTTTGTCTTCCACTGTAGACTGCGCAGGTAAATCAAAGAAAATTAAAAATAAAAATTCAATTATAGAACCATTGTTGGTCAAATATATCCCAATTGAGATCTTATAGGTCATATCTATCTGAGCCATATCCCTCAGATCATGGAGCTAATTCCCTTTCATCAAGGAACACTAATACCCCAATTAGAGGATCTCATCCTTCTCTTTTGGATTTGAAACTTCTTCCTTTTGGCCCATAAATTGACTAGAGGATAAAGGGATGAGGAGGTTCAGAAAATATACACTTATGTTGTTGGAGTTACATTGGGAGGCTTCTCAGCTAAGGAGAGGTTTAGAGACTTTTGGGAGGAACCTCATGACTTCAAGGTAGAGGTTGTAAGGTTGTTCTTTATCCTTGAATTAATACAAATGAATCAATTTCCCAGTTGTATTTTCTTATTGAAATGATGAATGGTTTATGATTCTTTTGATATTTAGTAAGATAATCTCAATTTCTAATTTCCTTGATCATTAGATTAAAATTGTTTCAATCGTGATGATTAATAATTCGTTTGATCTCTTTTATGTCTGTGATTGCAGGTCTTTTTGAGCATTGGGAAGCTTCATCGAGACAAAGGAGGGATCTTCATCAAGAATTTCATAAATAGGTAAGAGGCTTATCCTCCTACTCTTGTATTTACAATTTGAACTAAATAAGCTTAGGGAAAGAGTCATTCAATTGTCTATTTGTTTCTAGTTTCCTTTACATCCAGGGAGATCACTCCTGTCAACAAGAGGGATTTATCTGCCATAACAATGTAACATCCTTTTATCTAATAAAAGTTGTTATTATTTCTTTCTCAAAAAAACGTTTAAGGATACATGCATATATAAAATCACCCACACCATTTTGGAGTATGTTGGTTATAGTGTTTTCATCATAGTTTTTGTGAGTTTGTATAAAGTTTTTTGATTTTAAAAATTTTAACGCATAATTTTTGTGAAAATGTGTTATCTCTCTCTCTCTCTCTCTCTCTCTCTCTCTCTCTCGCTATATACATATATATATATATATATATATATATAATATATATATATATATATATAATATATATATATATATACATACATACGTACATACTATTTAAAAAAAAATAGATATTGGATATTATTTTCGTAAAAGCAAGTTTATATTTTTCTAAATTTAAAAGTAAAGGAAATATTTCTGTAAATTCAAATGCAAGTGAATTTATTGATACCTTTCCAACACCACAATATATCAATTAACAATTCAAACATATCCTTTATAAGGATTGAACCCAAGTAGTGTTGAGCCATTCTCATTAAAAATTTGTGCAACCCACTACACTTCTTCATAACTCCTCCTCCTTGAAAAGCTTAAAAATAATAGTCCTAAAATAAGTAAAATCCAAAGCCTTAATAGGTTGGGTCCCAGGAGAAATAAAGAATATTTATGTGACGTCATTGGACAACTTAATCTTTTATTTTATCATGTGGCATTATTTTAAGTTACGCATGGTTATAATGTACTTATGCATGAATTTCATACATGGTTTAAAGGTTTTAATTATACTAATATTACTAGTATGTTTGCACAATTGATAGCTACAACAACATTATGGGTGTAACACCCTCGTCATACATTCACCCAAGTAGCCATGCTAACTGGGTAACCATGCGACGAGCGGCTACTATGATTGGATTTGACCTCCTATGTGACCTCGAGGAGTTGGAATCAATGGAAACATCACAGACAGTCATCCAACATCATCTTCACAATCCTTAGGAGACATGCCAACCACTCATCAACCTCTCGCTGGGTCCCATTTATGTTCTATACATCTTAAGCCTCAGTCACTCTCATGCTATATGCAAGGGACAGACCAAAAACCCAAAGTTGCTCTCATAGACTTGGCCTGTCACTGACTAGAGACTAAGTTTTACAGTTCTATACTAGTGAACTCGGGATTTAGGACACTTTTTTCTACCAAGAGCCTAGGTCACTACTCAGAATGTAATGATAGCTTAAAATCAGTAAAAGTATATGGAAACAATGAAGCAAAATAAATAAGTTGAACAAGACATTATCTAGACCCCTACTCGCCATGTCAGGTCGTTCGTCAAACATATCATCAACATGTAACCTACAGGTGTAAACAACAAAATTAAATGTAGGGATCTCATACTTATCTGAGAATTGCGATGAACCATTGTTCCCTCATGTCATTTTTTGCATTATGATCTATTAGGCCGTAGATACATTATACATTTATTTACAAGCAAAAACATGCTGAGAGCCATACACAACTGTTGTCATAAAACATACATATAATGAGCAAAATAGGTACAGAAGTATCATAAGCATATCAACCATGAAATCCACATATACATCAATACATATACACATGAAAATCAAGGGAATGAATTTCTCATTAATGAATGCAATAAACCAACTGGAGATGGGACTACCATGTTCCACCCAACCATAGAGTGGATAAGAAAAATCTCTCTTCATCCACTCACCCCTGTCCCATATTCCAAGCATGAGTGTGGGACTCAAACCAAAAGAACCAACCAAGGCATATCTATGCTAACCACCTCAACCTCATCAATAGAGTTTAGTTACAGTAATCCATCCTTGATCACTAGGACAACATAATGAACACATCATAATAGGCCTTAGCGTGATCTCCACCCAATCATTAGGCCAAAGAAGTGGATGCCACCAGATTTCTCCACCTACATCATGAGGAATTTTCCTGTCTCATAGTCTCTTAAGCTTTACCGCAATCCAAGCCCAGATCACTATGCCCTAAACTGAGACCCACTCTCCAATCCTTACCACATATCCCAAACCCAAGATTACTAGGCCCAAAGGAGACCAATGCACCTCTTGGATTTACCATATATCCTGTCATTTACTAACTAGGATTCCTATGACCATCATGGCTTTACAACAACCCATAGTGTGTCTCAAGGGCCACTAGGCCAATGGTGTTACCATGATCCATAGTCTCGTTCAAGGACCACTAGGTCATTTTCTCTATCATTCGAAGATCCACCCAACTCAGCGTCAAATCCATCTAACAATCCAGCTCATCCAAAATATGAGAAACCCATCACACCATGGCTATCTGAAAATGGAAAGGCTAGGCTAAAAAACACAGTTACACCTAGAAAAATCCATGTCATGATAGAAAAGAATCACATGCAATGTCATGCATGCCAAATCTAGCAAGGAAAATACACATGCAAGTTGATACCTACAATGAAGCCTATTGTAGCTTCTTGATCCTACCTTCCCCTACTTTATCATTGCCTCCTCTTGCCTTCTTTTCCTTTCTATCTACAATGCCAAAATGCTCCAAGAAAATTCTAAGTGTCCAAGAGTGAGAGGGAGGGAGAGAGAGAAAATAACGAGAGAGCTCCAAAACTAAACTGAAAAAAGGTTCCCAGCTGATCCTCAGAAGCATTTTTATGAATGAGGCTTATATTTTACTTCATTTTCATTCTCACATGCAACATGTTAGCTTTCACCTCCCATTTTTCCTAATTTCTATTATTTTCATAAACAAATATGCCAAAAATTCCATTTTTCCTTTCCAAAGCCTTATCCATTTCCTTTGCTAGTTTCTGTAGCCATAAACAACCAAATGAAAACCCCCTAGGATGTCTTGCCCAATATTAAGCTTGGAATAAGTGTTCCATCAAACTTGGTTATTGTTTTTAACTTTCATTACATGGAATTTTCATCAGGGATGTTACACAACCCCCCCCCCCCTTGGGGGACACCATCCTTAGTGTTCAATCACACATATACCTCACCAACCTACTGAAAGAAGACATACTGCTCATGGATATTTATAACTTAGCTCATGGTGGTATTTACATCCACATACATATGTATATATAGCAACATCACCAAAAATATACCAAATCATATACCAAAAAATATTTGAAAACATATATCAAACACCATACCTAAGCATACACCAAAACACCATATCAAAGCATATACCAAAACACCATATCTAAGCATATACCAAAACACCATGTCAGAACTTCTTTACCTCAACCGGAAAACAAGGAAGGATACATAGCCCGCATCTGTTCCACCATCTCTCATGTAGCTTCATCAGGCCCAAAGTGCTTCCATTTCAATTTAACTTGCTTGATTTCTCGTTTTCAGAGCATGAGCACCTTTTTATCCAATATACACGAAGGCTTGGGCTAGAATTCTCTATTTGGTTCCACCTGTAATATTGAAGGGTCCAGAAAACCATGGTGCTAGCTTGGCACAAGATCTAATCCCCAAAGAGATATTATTCAGTTTGGTGCACAAGTACACATGCTCCCCAAACTAGAGCTTCTTGAACAACCTATTCCTATCTGCATAACTCTTCTGCCTATCCTATGCTACATTTAGATTCTTCTTAATCACCTACATTTCATGTTCCATGTCTATCAACATATATGGTCCAGTCAATACCCTGCTAACCTAATCACTCTAACTGATAGGAGTGTTACAACTCCGCGCATACAATGCCTCAAAAGGACTCATCCTCAATTACTCCCAATAACAATTGTTGTATGTGAACTCTAATAGAGGAAGATACTCTTCCCACATCCACTATTGATGAATCACATACATCCTCAATGTGTCATCCAATATCATGTTGACCTTCTCTGTATGTCCATCTGTTTGTGGTTGGTAAGTTGTAATAAAGGTGAGCTCTATGCCCAAACCTGTAAATAAATCCTTCCAGAACTTGGAAGTGAACTTTAGATCCCTATCTGACACAATCTTCTTTGGGACACCATGCAATCTGACCACATCTCTAATGAATACTTATGCCATATCACTAGTTGAAAATGTAGACTTCACCGGAATTAAATGTGAAAACTTTGTTAACCCGTCCACAACAAGCATCAGGGAATCATGTTGTCTCACTGTCTTTAAAAACCCTGTGATGAAGTCCAAGGAAATGACCTCCCATTTCCACTCTGGAATCACGCTCAACTATAGCAGTCCACCCGGATGTTTACACTCTATCTTCAGTCATTGACAATCAAAGAATCTAGCGACAAACTCTGCTACATCCCTCTTCAAATTCAACCAATAATAAGATATCTTGACTATTGTCAGTGTCTTTTGGTTACCTAGGTGACTTAAATAAGGTTTTACATGAAAATCTCTGAAGATCACCTTCTTGACCACATTTCTAATCTGACACATATATCCTGCCTCTAAATATGACTAATCCATCCATTGTATGACAATAATCGATACTTTGTGCACCTGCACATGTACCTATTCCTATACTTGTACCACTACTTGTACCTGTACATGCACTTGTACTTGTACTACCACCTAACCTGTACCAATACCCTGCTGCAACCTGTGGATAATATCTGTATACTCGACATCCTAATAACTTGGTTGAAAGACCCTATCATGTAGATCTATCCCATATGAGCTCATAACTGTTAAGTGATTTATCTGTAGTCGCTTGTTGAGAGCAGATGCCACCCTGTTCTCTTTACCATTGATGTACTTGATATTGAAATCAAACTCACTAACCGTGGCCAACCATATAGCCTACTTGGTGTTCAAATTCAGCTAGTCAAAAAGACATCTCAAACCAATGTGATCACTCATAAGTACAAACCTCTCTGTGAGATGGTAACTCTGCAATGTCCTCAGGAAATACATCCTGAAACTTCTGCAAAACTGGGTACCTTCTCTACATATCTGCATCCTCAAACTCCTTACCCTTACCACTATAAATGGTGTACAACAAATAACATACACCCTTTCCTGCGACTACGCTTTATTTGCATAACTATCACCATCCTAACCAATGTGGCTTGCTTCTTACCCTATAAGACTCTTGGTTCCCCATTATCATTAACACACTCAATATATTTGTCATAGTAGTCTACCTTGGTTCTATGAAGATATAACTAATCAATTCCAAACAACATAGTGTATGATCCCAACAGTAATACATTTAAATGTGTTGCAGTAGGCACACCATTCAAATCAAATGCATAAGCTCTTACCCAATGATGCACCTGCTTCTTGGTACCTGTAGCCAACTACACTAACCAATATTTTGGATTCAATTCCTTATTCAAACCACACTTATCCACCAAGTCAGGACTAACATAGTTATAATTAGATTAATGATTAATAAAAATAGAAATAAATTGATCAAAATGCTTATTGTCCATCTCAATGATAGATGCATGGTGTTCTTCCTACATGTTGTCCAATGCCGCATAGTTATGTGGGATACTCTGACCAACATCGCCCACAGTCTGTGCCTTGTGTGCACTGTATCTGAGGCCTACCACCCTGATTCTATGGACAATCTCCCTTAAGGTGTTCCTTCCCACATGTCCAACACTCCAACCAACTAGTGCCCTCACCACTATGTTGATGCTGTTGTGACCCATGTCCCTCCCTAACTACATTAAAATTATTTTGTGGTGCCACATTTTCTTTCTCATATGCATGTGGTGGCCTTGTCCTCCTAGGCTACCATTTACCGTTACCTTTGTATTTTACCTTCCATCCTTGCTGAGATTCATTCTTACGCTTTGATTGTTTATAGAAATGCTTCAATTTCCCAATAACTTCCTCAAGTGACTGAGGCTCATCATACTCAATCCAACCTTTAAATGCTAATGTCAAACCACTGACAAATCACTAAACTTTATCCTTCTCATCAGTATGATATGGTACATACCTCAATAGCTCCAGAAACTTGGTCATCTACTCTTCATTTGTCATGGATCCCATATTTAGCTCATAACATTCCTTGGCCTTACTATCATAGTAGATCTCTGACAATTACTTCATCCTAAAAAGCATCTTGAACTCTTGACAACTCAAGTCATCTATCCTAATGCCTCTAACCCACTTAACATCTTCCCACCATATGTCTTCTTTACCCTTCAAGTTGAAGATAGCTATTATGCCCTTCATAATATATGTGTGCTCATGCAACTCAAATAATTTGTTCATCCCAAGTATCCAAGCCTCTACCTCTTTTGGTTCTTCACATTTCCATTGAAATTAGGTGGTTTTGGTTTCTTAAATTCATATGGAAAGTATGCTTTATTACTCCTCCTATAAGGATGATAATGGTGATGACCATGATGACTATCAAAACTAGAACTAGAATAGTACATGTACTCATCACCCCTCCTATTCGGAGTGTCCAACAACCCGCCATCTCTCACTGTATTAGATTTATCTGAATTTTTGCAACTAGGATACCTACTACCATATGATTGATTCATTATATCCTCTTGTCCATGGTTGATATAAAGTGGCCCTTGTCCCTACAAGTCTGACAAACTTTGAAGTATTTCATTAACCTCTGCTTACTTCTCTTGTGCCTGTATGATTTGATCATTATCTTCCTTAAAACTCCATATCTCTTCCTTCAATCTTCTCAATGTATTGGCCAAGGGAGATTTTATGTAGTCTACCACCATGATAGCCATTTAATCTCTTTCCTACAATGCATAATATGTCATATAAAACAAATCAAAATAAATCAATGTAGCATAGTATAATTCGGGGAGGATAGCTCGTCTACAAGATCATCAAATTAGTGTGATACATGTATAATGTAATCATAACAACATATATACATACGTAGATAAATTTATCTATACATAAAAATCACTCTAGTTAGGTCCAGTCATCAATGCAAGGTCATGTCAACAATGCATGCTATGACCTCATGCATGACAACAATCATTAATCCATTGTACACATTACCACATGCAACCAAAATCATGCATAAAAAATTCCAAATCAACTACACATATGCATAGACGCATGTAGTCAAGCATAAGCGATCAATTCTTGTAATCAACCTACAAGACTGAGACATTTGATCAAATCTACAATAATGTAGCCTGACATACAAGGATGTAAGTAGGCGACATAAAATCAAAATGTAAGTGACATGTAACAATATGTAACCAGACATATACTCATGAGAGATGCACCCCACAAAATCAACATCAAATTCTCCATGGCATAATTATTACAACCATAATTAATCGTCAACAAAATGTAACAAGCACATGGAATGCAAGTGTAAAAGATGCACATGCAACTGATATACATGCATGACCAAGACACACTTCCCATCCAGTTCAAGGGGTGAACCATACTCTGATACCTCTCTGTAACACGCTCCTCACACATTCACCCAAGTAACCATGCCAACTGGGTTAACATGCGATGAGAGGCTACTATGGTTGCATTCGACCTCCTATGTGACCTTAAGGAAGTGGAATCAATGGAAACATCACACACAATCATCCAACATCAACTTCAAAATCCTCAGGAGACATGTCAACTACTCAAACATCCTGTCCCTGGGTCCCACTGATGTTCTGGACATATTAGACCTCAGTAGCTCTTATGCTATATGCAAGGGAGTGACCAAACACCCAAAGTTGCTCTCACAACATTTCCTGCTAGTGACTAGAGACTATATTTTTCATTTTTGTGCCAGCGACCCGAGAGATGAGGTCACTGCCCAGAATGGAGTAATAGCTTAAAATAAATAAAAGTATAGGGAAATAATGATGTAGAAGCAATAAGTTGAACAATACCTTATCCAGACCCGTACTATCCATGCCAGAAATTTCATCAAACATATCATCAACTTGTAACCTACAGGTGTAAGCAGCAGAATTAAGTGTAAGGATCTCATACTTATTTGGGACATTCTATGAACCATTGTTCCTTCATGTCATTTGTTGCATTATCATCTATTAGGCCATAGATACATTATCCATTAATTTACAAGGAAAATCATGTTAAGAGCCATACATAGCTACTATCGTAAAACAAACATATAACCAACATAATAGGGACATAAATATCATAAGCATATCAACCATAAAATCCACATATACATCAATACCTACACACATGAAAATCAAGGGAATGAATTTATCATTAATGAATGCAATAAAAAAATCGGAGATGGGAATACCTCGTTCCACCTAGCCATAGAATGGATGAGCCAAATATCACTTCAACCACTCACCCCTCTACCATATTCCAAGCATCAATGTGGGACTCAAATGAAAGTAACCAACCAGGGCATACCGAGGCTAACCACCTCACTCTCATCAATAAAAACCATGATGTACCATAATCTATCTTGAATCACTAGGCCAACACAATAAACACAGCATAATTGGATTTACTATGATCTTTACCTGATCAGTAGGCCAAACGAGCATGGACACCACCGGATTTCTGCACCTACAATGTGAGGAATTTTCCCGTCTCCTAGTCTCTCAGGATTTACCGCAATCCCAACCTAGATGATTAGGCCCTAAACTGAGACTAACTCTCTAGGATTTACTACATATCCGAAACCTGGTATTACTAGGGCCAATGGAGAGAAATCCACCTCTTGGCTTTATTGTATATCCTGCCATTCACTGGCAACGACTCCTCAGATCACTGAGGCAACACAATCCTACATTTCACGCAACACATAGTCTGGCTCAGGGGTCACTAGGCCAATCTCTTTATCATGATCCACAATTTGATTTAGGGACCAATAGACCATGTGCTCTATCATTCATAGATCCAACCCACTCAGCTTTGAATCTACCCAAAAATCTCTCTCAGCCAAAGCATGAGAACCCCATCACACCATGCTTATCTGAAAATGGAAAGGCTAAGCTGAAAAACACTGTTACACCTGGAAAAATCCATGCCATGATAGAAAATAACCACATGCAATCCCATGTATGCCAAATCTAGCAAGAAAAATAGACATGCAAGTCAATACCTGCAATGAACCCTATTGTAGCGGCTTGATCCTACCTTCCCCTACTATCTAAAATATCCGGTGGATTAGGATCTGGGTGTGCTCTAGTATGTACTATTTTGGGAGCTAGATCTACTACAAAATATATATAGTTATAAAAATTTATACAACTTTGTGAATGACAGACAATCTTAGCTCAGATCATAGAAATATATTTGTTAAGAAATGAGACAAACTTTAATCTAGGGGAGCGTAAATATGAGTCAAGTTTTTTCCTTACCTAGTATAATTTCCAAAATGTTAGCACTATGTATTTCATAGCACTGTGAAATAAATGCAAAGGTAACCAGAAAACAACTTTCAAGTCTAGAAGCTAGCCCCCAAAAACTTAGAGAGGGATCTCTTTGATAGATTTAACTTTGTTTGCTTTTCAAATTTTAGGCTAGATGTGAAAATTCAAGGTTTGGTTTTTGAAGTGATTGTTTGGTTGTTTGGTGGATAACGTAAGAAGGGACCATTGGGTAATGGAGTCAATTTTCTTTTGGTGGATCCTTTCAGCATTGACTAATGAGTTTAATAGGGAAAAGTAGGAAGATTTGTTGGATCTTATATTCTCATCGAGATCAGAAAGAAGAAATGACTATGTATCCATTAAACATAGAGAAATTAAGAATTCTATTATTTAACTTCGATTGAAAACATTGAAATTGTTCAAAAGATAGAATTGAGTGTATTTAAAAAAATTCAGATTCTTTGTTTTCTTTGAACAAAATAGATCAGAAACACATGTGAAACTATAGAGAAAGGAAAACACAATAACAAGAGGGAATATCACTTCACCAACAAAATCTGACACATGAATCCTAAAAAGCTTATATATTACTGAAAGTTTGTCCACTGGAACTTCTGGAGAAGATCTACATCAATAGTCTTTTTCTTCCATAAAAAAATAAACCCTTAAAACTTTGAAATATGAAGTATTTATAGAAAATTTACAAAAACATCTTGATTTGAGAATATTAAGGAAAAATCCTAAATTTTCTAAAATTGTTTACATGAATAGTACAAAAATTTAGGAAACTGAATTTCTACATCTGACTGGAACTATATTTCACGCTTGATGTTGGTGACTCAATCATAAGAATAAAAACTGGTTGTTGATGTCCTTATGGAGATTCGATGATTGTTTACTCTAGTAACTCACACAAATTTTCCCACCTCTATTCACTTGGCAGTTTAAACTTGATTAACATTCGGTAAACCTCATCTATCTCCGTGAATTTCTCAAAGGTAGGTTTAGTGAGAAACAAATGATTGATTTCATGTTTGATCAATAAATCGTAGCTTAGGACTTCGATGAACACATTTCCTCTGAGTGTGCCCTTGATTTTATCAAATTTTGACCTATCTTTAGCAATGGTGTACAATTTATGCTAGTAACCTTCATGCTTGACAAATTTATCTCCTATCCCTTGTAATATAGGGAGACCTTTTTGGTGTAGTGCATTGAATTTACTATGAGATTTATGAGTGATGTTTTCCAGAGTGTTGCATTTAGTCTCGAATTGAAGGATCAAATTCTTGATAGTGAGAACTTTTATCACTTCCAAAATTGTACATCATATGTCTTATATGTCTGGTTCTTCCAACTCTTCTTCGGATTTTGTATTTAATAGCCTTGTTGGAGCTATAGCATCACTTGGTTTGGTGCCAAGGCCTTTCTTCACATCTGCTATAAGTTCTTTGACTTTTGGACCAACTCACCTTGTTCAAAGATGATTTCAATATATGTCCACACCTTTGTGATAGCTTCATTGATATCTATATAGATGTTTTCTTTGGCTTCTATGATGGTATCGACTATGAGTACTTAAGAAACTTTGTTCCTGCAAATGATTTAATTTCTTAGTTAAGTTCTCAATTTCTTGGTATTTAATAGACATACTTTCCATGGCCTTAGCCAAATCTACTGGTGTACTGTTAGACTATCCTTATGTTGTGACAATTCTTGTTGAAGTTGTTTCTAATGTTGATGCCTCATCTATCGATGTACCTTCCACTAGGATTACAACCAAAGGAAATTCTTACTTTGCACTAGTTTACTGCTCTATTTATTTCAGGAGTGTTTTTAGATTTGTTTCCATTTTTGAATTCTGATTGTTCTGATCAATTATGATGTTGAATAGATTCTCCTTTTTCTTCTCCTACTCCCCATATTCCTTGGCTTGCGCATCTTCAATGGAGGGGAGCTTAAGCTACTTCTTCAACGCTGCTATATCTACATTCTTGTTCATGATGATTTCTTCATCTACCTTTACATTGTTGGGATCATATCAAGCTTAAGGTTTCAGTAAATAATATTCAAGAAAAATTAAGGAATAATATCCTCTCGACTTGACATTGAATGGATACAGAGACCTATTATAATGATGGGTTGTTTCTATTCTGTATTTTACTACTAAGCTTCCCTTGTATATGTAGTCTTTTCTTTCTTGTTGTATACTATAAAATCTTTAGCTGAGATATTTGCTTATGAAGGGGAGATACTTTCCCTTTGTATTTTCTCTATCTTTTCTCAAGGTAATGGAGTTTCTTAAGTAGATAGTACCGACTCGTCGGCCTCCTATAGAGTATTTTCCTGTCACTCCTCCTAGTTCATAAACTATTCTATTTCTGGTCTAGGAGTATGAGTGTAGGGAGCATAATTCTATTCCATTCTTCATTTAGATATTATTCCAAAAGGCTCATAAGACCAAGTAAAGCTATGTTCTAAATTCATCCACTTCAAGGTAGCCTTTGCCCTTTGTCCTACTCACCTTGCATTGCATATGAATGGCCCAACTTGTGTTTTTATTTTGAACTGTGCCTTCTTCTTGGCTTCCAGGAAGTGCAGCTAATCCACGTTGATCATTTGTGTAATAAACTCAAGGGAAAATATTCTAATACGTACAAATTTAGGCAGTTTCTAGGGAGGTAATTCACATCCATTTATTTTGATATTTTTTTAAGATTGGTATAAATACTAATCCCATCTCTTGGTCTCATCACTCAAATGAAAAATTATGTTTATCTCTAGATGTGTTCTGGGCTCTGTGTCACTGTTTAACAAACTGGTTGCCATGTGTACAAATTGATCTAGAAAATCAGTGAATATAAATTCAGTGTTGTTCTTCGTGACTAAGGAGGTCCAATGAATCACTGAATGAGGGCTCCGTTCATTGTCTACCTTTTGTAGCTAGAAAGGGAACCTCTCTAACTAAGAATAAATAAATAAATTCACCAAAATGGATGCATATTAAAAACTCCTTCAGTTGAAAACTTCATGAATTTCTCTTGAATCATATCTGCCAAAAATTACTGTAACATAAAATAATTGGTGGCTTTTCATCACTAGAAAATATAGAGAGAAATGCAAAAATGTTTTCATCTATCCACTAGTCATACTAGTATCGTAGGATGCAATAAACCATGGAGATTATCTATTTGGCCTTAGGAAAAAACGAAGCAGGTTAGGGAGGGTTTGTTGTGGGAAATTGAGAATCATCAGGAATAAAAGTTTCAAAAACTTTGGCTCTCTGAGGGAAATCCAATTTGTTATATATCTATGTAAGGAAATATTGTTGAAAAGGTTGCCCTAGGTCAATGTTTGTTATCAGGAGAATTTTTTAAATTGGGTGGCCATTAATGGCTAAGAAGACTTCTCCATTCTAGGCCACTACTATTCTTCGGCTAGGCATAAAGTAGAATTGGCACCGGGTTACAAATTCAGGGAAATAGTAGGTTTGTGGGAAAATGTATTGGGGTGGAAGAGAGTCCCACAATCCAAATTCATCACTGAGGTCTAGATGGTTTTGTTTGAGACAATTGTGAATTTTGTATAACTAGAATTCTCAATTTGTCTTTGTAACCTGATAGAGCTAATTAACTAAAGGCTACTGGTCCAAATCTATGGCTACGGGTAGCATGGGATTATCACGGGGAACACATTTATTTTTGGATGACATAATTGAGAAAATTGAGGCATTAGTTTTCCTGTGAATACCTGATCAGAGAACTAGGTGATCGAGCGATGAATTGGACAAGCTTGTGAATGCATTGAAGCTTCTAAAAATGACCAGGCTCTGAGAGGAGACATGGCACTGATCAAAATAGTTTTCAACAGAAAAATATCCAAGGAAGGTTTAATGTCCACAAAATCAGACGTTTATATGAAAAAACCAGTTATTGTTCACAAAAAGTCATTTATTTTGCCATGGGGGAATACAATTAATGAATAACAAACTGCTATAATAGACAAGTGAAAATAGACATATTGTAACAAGGGGGCGTGGGGAGGGGAAGGGATGTAGACATGTGGCATTCAAGGATTGGGTGAGATATCGTGAGGTGTGAGCATAGGAGGAAGGCACGGGGATGAAGGTCTAAGCAAGAGTGGGTGGAGAGGGAAGAGGTACGTCACAGTAGGGAAGTGGATAATATGGGGGTGTGGCATGGGTGAATGGCAGGGATATGGAAAATGGGAGATCAACAGAGGGGAAGGAATGTTTGAGCAGAGACCAGATGGGGGTAGCGATGGGAAGTGGTTTTGGAGGGAGGGGAAGCAGAGTGCATGAGACGGTGACAGGTAGAGGAAAGCGAGTTTTTGAAGACTACTTCCCCAGACCCCCCAATTAGATATTATTTGGAAGGGGCTGGGGGGGGTGGAATGCTGTGGCCACTGTTTATCTAGGCAAGCCACATCTGATCCGTTGGTTTGTGCTGTCAGGTTACCACAAAACGAAAAGATGTCTTATCAAACAAATTTTATTACATACCAACAAAAAAAAATTTGTAGTCTCTTGACTTTAATAAAATTAAAACAAAATATTTATGCCTAAAGTACCTTATTACAACTTGGCAATCATGATTAAATGACACAATTATGTATTCTAAACTAAATTAATATATCTTTAAACCTGATTAATTAACTTTGAATAAGATTAGTTTATTCGAAAGGCACATTTTGATTTTCCATCCTTTTTATTGCTTTTTCTAAGGTATTTCAATCTCCTTTTATGTTTCTTCTAATTAACCAAGATTAAATAATTTGGTTAATCCCTTTTTATTCTACCTATTAAATTTTAACCAAGATTACACCAGATGATTGATTTATTCAGTAATGTAGACTAACTTTATTTAATTTAGTTTAATCATGTTTAAATATTATGGTTAAACTAGCTACTCTATTTCTAATTGTGAGGTGGCATTTTAACAAGATGCACACTTCCTTGAAAATTCAAGAAGTATTATTGATGTATTATATTTTTTTAGTGGCATTTAGACTTGCTCACTTTCATATATATATCATATATATATTATATTATATATATATATATATAATATATATATATATATATATATATAGATTATAGATATATAATATATATTATGGGTATTTTCATCATCATTTTTTCTTTTTATTCTATTTTTCTTTATTTGCTTTTCTTTCACTTTTCTTTGTCTTTTTCACATATACATTTTTTTATACCCTATTATTGTTTTTTCTTCTATGTATATATATTTTTTATTTTTGTAAATCATTTGTGGAATACAATATTATCTACAATTTGATCAAATTAAAGATAATAGCTAATCACCATTTGATCCTATAAATCATCGGACCCTAACAACAACCATGTGTGAGAAAATAACAGGCACATTCTTAAACCCAAATGGAAAGAATGTATATTGAAAACACCCCAATTCTATCATGAAAGTGGTCTTCTGTTGATCTTCCTTTGCAATCTTTACCAAGTTATAATTACAAAATCCATTAGTAAATGAATAGGCCTCTTATCCACCCACATTCTTCAGTATCTCATCAGTAAATGGAGAAGGGAAGGGATCGTTTGAACATGCATCATTTAGATTCCATGGGTGTACACATATTCTGATTTCTCTAGTATTCTTAACTTGGATCACCATAGGGCTGATCCACATTGACTCTTCTACAGGCTCAATGAATCCTGCTTGTAGATATTTTTCCAATTATTTCTTAACCTTAACTTTATATATCAGATTAAACTGATAAGGTCATTGCTTTATGGGCTTAGCCTTTGTCTTTATCTAGATTATCATCTTACCCTATTCTCCTACAATTTCCCTCGTTTCCTCAAATCTGTTGGGGAACAAATATTAGTATTCGAACAATAGATTGGTAACATTTTAAATTCTTTCATCTTCCTAATATTTCCCTATAACCTTCATTTTAGGATACACTTTTTTTCCCAATATTCACTTTCTTCATTATTATTGGCTACATGTACTTGAATGATTGCAACTTTGTTCTACTTACTAGATTCTTTCCTTTGACTTATTGAATTTGTATATTCCTGGGATCACCATCATCCTCTCTCAACTCTGATACATTATGACACTCGATGAACTTTTGTATCTTTTGGTAATGCTTTTGTGAAGGACACGTTGCTATACTCCTCGACAGTATGAGTTCTCCCATGGTAAAAGTAATTTGTCACAATACCTTTAGGGAATTATTAAGTGTTGGCTCCTTTGCTTCAAAACTAAAGATATCCTTGAATCTTTCCATCATCTTGTTCCATTTCATTTTTCCTCTATGAACCTCCAATTCAATATACCAGTTCACAGGGATAGTGTCTTATGTATGTAAAAATTGGTGTACCCACTCTTTCTATGGTTCATGTCCTCTAGTCTAGACCGAAACACACCTCTTTGTATGAGTCCTTGGGCACTCTAGGGACCTTCGAATTGGTATGAAACATGATGCATAACAATTTTCAACACTACAACCATCCCATGATCTGACTCTTGTGCATAGTCCACCACCTTGTTGGGGTTTCATGCAATGCAATGTTCGATGTGGGAATCCTTCCTTTCTTAGGTATTTGGTATTTTAAATCCTACAAAAACAATGTTACTTCAGATAATCCATAAAAGTGGGGTCATATGTGCACATTTGTTCCTATCCAATGCACTATAGCAGTGAGGTGTGCACACCTTAAATAATTACTTCATGTTGTCTAATTTTCTAGTGCCTCCTCTAAGTCAAAAGTGCAAGATATCATACTATGTTATCTTAGTACTCCATGAGTAATGGGATTCAAAAAATTCTCTCACCAAGTTGTCACATTGTAAATATTGTCCAACTATTCTCAGCATAGCTCTCGTCTAACTAGTTCAATGTATTAGTCTCCTTAATGCAGGTCCAAAGGTTTTATAACCCGAATGCACCCTACTCCAAATATCATCTATCTCATTTTCATGTTAATAATTACTTGATTGTAAAAATCCTAATCAATCCATAAAAGAGTTTGGTATGGATCAATATCATCAACGATCTTTATAACCTTAAAATCAACCATACTCCTACCTCCACCAATATCTAGATGCACCCTCGTTACCATATCTATTAGGAAGATACTATTTTGATTGGCTAGTCTTAGTTCAATAGGATATCATGCCAACTTTGGCCTCCCAATCATCTCCAATGTGCTCTTTGGAATAATATTCACATCGGACCTCAAGTCCAACATGATGTTATCCATATCATAATCTCCCACTTAGTTTCTCATCCTCTTCCTTTGTGCTACTTGGTTTACTGCACGCAGTGGCTAGCTCAGTCCCTTAGGACACACTGCTCCACCATTCTCTTGAATTTATCTAATGCGCGTTCATTTCTTACCAGCTCAAGACAACTTCGCTGCAAATTTTAAACTAGATCTAACTCTATTACAAGTTCCCTACAAGTGGCGTCATCATGAATAACCCCCATGGAAACTTCTCAAAGTACACCTGGTTTATACACATATACTACCCAACAACTGTAGGCATATAAAAATAACTAAGACTAACTAAGCAACAATAGCTTAACGAAAAATACAACATCAACAATTATTTGTTCTTCTTACTAACCTATGAACTATGACAACCAAGTCTTCTTATTGGTGTTTGGTAGCTTCTCGATCCTCCTTGACCTCCTTCTCCCCCATTGAAGTTGTCCTCCACATTAGCTTATAGTTTAGATATTATTTGATAGTTTCCTTCCAACTGTCCCATGTTGTTCAAGCAATAAATAATGCTTGCTAGAGATATCTTCTACTAAATTGGTTACATTTCACTGAATTCTCTCCCTCTAAAAATATCTTCATATTCCTTTCCCACAACGACCTTCCTTTCATTTTCTAGTTTTATCAAAATCCTAACTACCAAGATCTACTTGCAAGCATCCTCACCTGGTTAACACTGTGGAATTCCACATGCAGTGTCTCCTCTTGTTGCATCTCCATTTCTTATGCACACCTATCTACTACGCATTGGATTCTCTTATTTGCACCACTCTCCTCTAGATTATCCCCTACAATATTACCAAAAAATAAATTCAAAATTTTTTGTTCTCCAACAGTTTGCATGTCTCATGTTTTATCTCATAGTCTTTTATGAGTCCATATGTAGTTTCCTTGTATTGCCTCGAGTCAGAGTTTTTATTGTTGCTTAATGATATGTTTGGTTGAGTTTGATACATCACATCCATACCATGTATTATTGTTCATGTAATGTACATCTGAATGTATGACACTATTTTAGTTATGGTGTATTGGTTAGAGTAATTTCTATGTTATTATTGCTACGGTTTTGATGTCATTATATGAGTGGGGACTCTGTAAAGCTTGACATGACGAGGTGAGAGGTTATAATAAGATTATGAGTTTTCAACATCCATTAGAGAGACTTTGAGGTATAAAATGGGCCTCCTAAGGAATATTATAAAATAATAGTGGAAATAATAAAATAAGAATAGATTACCTCATCGCGTTTCAGAGGGAAAAAAGAAAAAAATATTTCTTTGAATTTGTATTTTCAACTTATCTCCCTATGATTCTACTCAAATTTTTATCATGAGTAATCACTTGATGTGGAATTTAATTTTTCATCCAAGGAGTACCAATTTTGCATACTTTCAATGGACCCCTCTACACAAAAAATGTGAAGTACATGAAAAAATGTGACTGCAATCACGTTTTTTCATGTATTTCATATTTTTTGTGCAGTAGGGTCTATGAAAAGTATGCAACGTGGACACTCCTTGGATGAAAAAATATAATTTTCATCCAACAAGTGCTCCTACTTGAAATTTGAGTAAAATCATAGGGAGATAAATTGAAAATATGAGTTCAATTTTTTTTTTCTTCATTTTATCTTTCTACTCCAAAAATGATGAATCATCCCCCATGGTTGACATCATCATATTGAATCCAATTGGTCATTATGAAGTTGATTTTTGTTGTACATTTTTGTTTTGGGTCTCATATTTTACGTCAGAATTTCTCTAATGGCTATATTGCAGGGTTCTATATTATTGTTGCTATTAATTATATCAGGGTTCTCCATCGTTCTTTATTTTATGCTTTTCTTGGCCACATTTTGTTGCTTGCTGACTTCTTATCTAGAGCTATAGCTTATGGTGTAGCAGTATGGTTGTATTTTTTTTAGCCTCATCAATGATATATTCTTATATTGATGAGGAGGATCATTGAAGCAATATGTAAATGTTGTTACCATTATGTTATTATATGTTTGTTTCTGCAACTAGATCATATTATTATATTGAAAAGGTTTATTCTTAGTATGGTGGTTGTTTGCAAAACAATTGTCCCAACATATTGTGGTATATCCATGGTATTTCTATAGAGGATTGATCTTTAGTTTTTATTTGATTGATATGTTGTTGACATGAGTTTTGTATGAATATTGTTTTTTTGTTGTGTTTTATAGTCTTGTAAGGGTTTTCATATTGCACACAGCCTTCATTGATATTATGGTTATGTGTTGATGTAAGCCTCCAAGTATTTCTATGTATTTGTTGCTAAAACATTGTGATATGTTGTTATTGAGACGTTAGACTATGACTGAGGTTTTCAAAGTCTTGCATGTGTTATCATATGCTATCTACTATCATTATTTTTCTACTTTTTTGAGGGCAACATATTTTTATTTATTGGTTCCTTGTATCACTACACAACCATGTAAAGCTAAGTGTCGGTCAAAGTATGAGTTGGTAATTCTTATCTTGTTGAGGTTGGACAAGTTGTTATTGTTGTGATGGATTAATTAGTGAGTCTTTTAGATATATATAGCCAAGTATGATATTATAATTTTGTTTTTTAATAAATAGTTTTGTAGGAGAATGTTAGAATATCTAGCCTCACCTAGAGAGATTCCCTTTGGAATTTCTCCCGAAGGGGGAGAAAGAAAGATTAGATGACATGGTGATTGCAACAGGTTTCCATTAATGCCAAAGGGGGATATTGTTGGCATTATGGAAGGTTGACATGTTGGCATTGATGTCAACCTAGTGGCGGATCATGGTCCTAATGATTGGGATGATGTTCTCGAGGATTTTAGGATCTTTGCATGATGATTGGAAGTGGTTTGGTGTAAGAAGTTTCAATTCTTGGAAGAGATTTTAATGTTTTCAAGCAGAAAAAATATTGTTGTGGTCTTGCTTCTATCACAAAGCCACACTACTTGATTTTTGTAGTCTTGTCATGTTGAAGAAATGACACTTATTCCAGGTTGTCTAGCCAGTGCCCATGACACTGCCTGTAGGTGGATAAAATAAAAACCATGGGAACAATCTAGTGAAATTACCATGGTAAAGAATATTATTGGTTTGTTTGACATGGTACTTTAACAATAACAATTTTATGGTCCTCAAGAAGCTTTTGATATGGTCACAAATATCATATGAGTACATTCGTTGTATAGTGATTGTGGACCTAGTAAATGGATTGAAATAGTCTTCGTGGATATCATCACCAAAGCTAATTGATTTTCGTAATTGAGCTAGCACAAGTTTGATTGTTCGGTGTTATTATTAAATATCATATTTGGATTGAGAAATGTTTGGTTAGTGTGTATGAGGTTTGTTTAGACATAACACATATGTGGGTTTTGATTAGAAAATTCACACCTGTAGGGGTCTTGAAGAAAATTACGGTGAGCACATTATTTCTATATAGAGAAATGGATTAGCATGTGCATTCAGTACCTGAGATAAGATAGAGATAGAGTTTTAGAGTGTAATTTTTTTTTTTAGAGTGCATATTATGCCAAGCGATGTCATATTTAGGTAATGAGTGTGTAAGAGATGATTCTAATGAGTAATTAATTCTAGTGTGACATGGAGTTTTAATGTGCACACCGATGTGTGGGAATAATATGTTATCTTCATGGGTTGATAAAGGTTTTAGAAATCCCGTGTCCCTGAAGCAACATAATATGTGCATCGAAAAAATTAGAGAATATATATGTGTGCATGAAACTAAGGGCAATCATGAAGAGAACTAATCTTTGAATGAAAATGTGTTATATCTAAGTGTTGGTCAAGAGTTATTGTAGCCAATGCTTGGAGCGATGGAAGAGATTGGCATAAGTTGCGGCCAACATTGTTTATGTTTGAAAGGATGTTCTCATAAACTACAAATCCTAGTATTGTATGGTTGTTGATGTAGTAAGATCTATTATGAGCTATGCATAATCATGAGAGAGAGTTGTTGTCAGTGTTAGGATGTGTTATGAGCTAAGTTGTTGGTTTCTAGTCTTTAATGTGATGGTTGATGTTGGAGTTTATAAAGAGCATTATGATGTATTAATGATGTTTTTTTATGATATGTTGAGTGAATTTTGAATGCTAGTGTTGTGAGTGATGATTACGTGAGGTGATGTGTATTGTGTTGAGTCAGTAGTTGTTGTTGAGTGTTAACATAGAGAGTGTTGCTAATGAGCCTGTATTGATAAGTTTTTGAGAGGGACACATTTATGTTGATGTTGTGTTTTGGGCCTAGTTTGAAAATGGATGAAAGGTTGGCTCATAATTGTTGAGGAGGTTGGGGCCTTTTGTGAGTTGTGGATTGCCAAGATAAGAAGTTGGGGCATCCTAGTTGGTGGTGGAAAATGAACAATTCATAAGGAGTTGGGGGTACCTACCTAGTAGTGGCCAAAAAAATATTGTAGTAGTGGTGGCTCCTTGTTGGAAGTGGCCAACAAGAATTATATAAAAGAGTAGTGGCTCCTAGCTAGTTTGGTCTAGATAAATATTATAAAGTTTTTCATGATTAATAAAAGGAGAAAGAGAAGCATAGTAGCAACTGGGTGGTATTTCTCCCCTTCAGGATTTCCACTAGAAATAATTGTGTCCTATATCTTTGATTATCATGTTGCTTATGTGTTGATTCTCATGTTGTATTTACACGTTTTGATCCATTGATTACATGATACTACTGATTACTTAGTAAGTTGGAAAAAAGTTAAAAAGTGTGTAATCGCCTATTAATTCCCCCCTCTCAATAGTGATCTCTCCTCAATATTGAATTAGTGATCTCTCTCCAATATTGAATCCATGATCAGATGCACAATCACGAAAATCTTCACTTATTCGATGTATTGCTCAACATCAGTATATGAATGGCCTTAGGATATAGCCGTGTAATAAGATTGACTCATGGAAACAAATGCAACACGGCAGAAAACATGGCATCAAAAGCGTAGTTGTCTTTTCCGTTAATCCGGTCTCATGGTGAAAAAAACAAGGCCTGCTTTCTTCTGTTTAAACATGGCCTACTTTCTTTTATTTTCACTATTAACATACATTTTTTGTTTGTTTAAAACATGGCAAACAAGGCCTGCTTTCTTCTGTTTAAACATGGCCTACTTTCTTTTATTTTCACTATTAACATACATTTTTTGTTTGTTTAAAACATGGCCTGCTTTATTTAGTTTTCGCTAGTAATACACATTTGGATATTGTAGCGTACCATGAGACACCTCAATAAAACTAAAGTGTGAGAGTATAATTATGGCCCATATAGGTAACTGGAGGCAATCATATGATATTTGTTTTTATGTAATTATGTTGTATAACTTTTACCAAAAGATAATTTAAAGGTAATTAATGGTTTTCTATTTTTTACATAATTCATATTATAAATTTAAATATAGTTATTTCTTTACTATATATTTTATTACTTAATAAAACTATATAATTTGTATTTAATTAAATATAATTGCATAGTGAAACTAAAAACAATTTATAAAATGTTATATTGTTAAATGTTATTATTAAAACTAAAAAAATAGGGATTAGCTAATATTGATTTCATTAACATATATAACTTTTAACATATTATGTGTGTTTTTATTTTTTATTAATACATATATATAATTAAATTTATTAAAATATGTTTTTCATATAATGATAAGTCATCTTAAATTGAAAATATGGAAAAAAAACTATAATCCGTGAAAATGGAAATAATAACAATAATAGAAAAAATAAATAAAAAAGCTAAATAAAAAGGAAATAAAACTAAAAACAGAAACTTAATAACTAACATAAATGGAAGTTACTAAAAAGCCTATAACAAGATTTGTTGTTGGAATTTTTTAATTAATTGAAGGACTGTATTAAAAGATACTATCTATTATTTAATATGAAATAGATATATAATTTTTTTTGTCAAGTTAAAATTAGTATATGCTATTAACAAAATATTAAAAAAAATATTTCAAATTAATTTATAAACTTGAAGAAAGATATACACTTTGAAGGTTTTGATTATAACCATTAATTCGTAATCATTTGATGAGTATGACCTAACTACCTACACAATACAACAATGTTGTTTTAAGTAGTATGGCTCTATACATATCTTATAACTACCGCATTAACATAAAGATTAAGATGGCACTACCACACCTTTCAAGCAATATAAGATTAATTTTTCTTGTAAAGAGATATATATACTTAATAGAAACAATTCCACAACTATGGTTTTGAAATCTATTTTAGGAAAAAATTCAAAACGGATGCAGTTGAAAAAAAGAATGAGAAGCAATTTTTTTTTGTTTTCAAATTCAAGAAGAAAAAAAAAAAAAAAATAATCATAATCACACCATGATGAATACAAAGGTTTTTCTAACTTCATCACAAAAAATAACAACAACTACAATTATTAAAAATAATGATTTATAATGGTTAATAAAACTTGAACCCTTAACTAATTATATTATTAGTTAAACATCAAAATTCCCAATTCCACTCTATTTTGAAAAAGAAATATAGATATGGCATTTATCACCAAGTACTTCAATTGGATTTAGACGCTACACCTAACGCTACACCTACTTACCCTTGTCCACCTTCCTATTAAAAATATATTCAATGTTCCTACCAAAAACTTGGATGCATGCCTCCCTTTCCACTTTCATGCATATCACATAATATATGTTCAACTTTTGATCTTCCGCATTACATCATTGATCTTTTGGATTTGGGGTCATACATAGTTTCCCATGGCTAAGGCATGATAGAAAACAAGTTAACCATTCTTTTATATATAATTATTGTTTGAATGTACTGTTAATGGTGTTGCTGCTAGGTAAATAATTTAGGCGTATTATAAGACTGGTTGCATTAACTTCAAAAGAATTATAAAAAAACTATTTTCATGAAATCTTCATTTTTATTTATTAATATTAGTCCTTCTATTTTGAAATGTCATCTATTACGTTTTTTCTACTCTCACAATTATAGAAACCTAAAAAATAATATATATCCAACAAATTTGTTCATTAAACCAATGTTGCATTAAAAAATAACTTTAAAAAAAGAATATTTAAAGTGAATATTATAATTTCAATAATAAAAATAAACGTTGTTTTCAATGAAAAAATACTACGGGTAAAAAAATTTTTCTTAAAATTTAAATACAAATAATTATTAAATATAAATATAAATTCCAGCATCTTGATGAGTATCCAAATTTATATATTAAAAAATAATTAAAAAAAAAAAACAAAACTATTTAAATCAATTTAAAAAGTAATCAATATATTCAAACTATAATTTTAATAGTTAAGAAAATAATTTTAAAAATGAAAAATACTAATTTTAAAAAATTTCTTAAACTCTAAAGACAATAATTGTTAGATATAAAAATAAATTTCCACATCTTATGAATATCAAATTTATATATAAAATCTATATATATGATTGATGTCCGGCAAAAAATCTTATTAAAAATATCCATGGCTTATTTACTTGAATGGAAAATTTTAATTTTATCTCGAATAAAGAAATTACATTATACTATATATATATATATATATATATATTATATAATACTATCTATACTATATATATATATATATATTATATATATAAACATAATTATGTTTGATACCTCGCAATTATCCATATGTGGCATTGGAGTGTGGCAGATTATAGATTCTATATTTAATTAACTAAATAAAAATAGATTAAAAATTTAAATAAACATATTAAAAAAAATTGCTTTTCTGAACTTAAAAACAATAACCATTAAAATAAAATACAATTGAAAATAACTTTTGTTTCTTTCCTATATCATGGAAAATGATTTAAATTAATCTTTTAATTTTTATTATACTATTCCCGATAAAATATTAAATACAAATGTAATATTGTGGTTGTGGTTTTTCGCTTGAAGAGTAGCGTATACATTGGCCCCGGTTCAGGGCAGCCGGGATCCCTATTCAATCCAATTGTTTCATTGGTTCGAATATTTTGTTCGGTTTAGAGGGCTTCCCGTAGAAGACTAGCATGTTAAGCTCAATTAATATTTTCCAGCTGTAGCCTGCAGTTAATTAATTGTTCCAACTATAACCTACAGCTGTGGAACTAAACTGTAGTCTTTCCTTAATTTGAGGAAACCAACTGCAGTAGTTTCCTTAAATTAAGGAAATCAACTGCAGTTAATTAATTTTCGGGTTGGAGCTTCTGAAGTGGTCCATTACTCCATCTGGAGTTCTCTGCCTTGATCTGTGGAACACCTGACACATAGCCATTAGAAGCTTGATGGAAGCTTGGCTATAAATTCATCTGATTGGTCCCCAAGCTAGCATCTCAATCCCCTTCAGTTGTTTACACCATCTAGCTGAGAGAGCATAGCTTGGAAGTGCCTTCAAATTTTTCTGTGATTTTTCCTTTTGGTTAGATTGAAGCTGGAGTGCTGGATTGCTGTTGAAGTGAAGAACCAAAGTGGACTGTGCAGCAAGAGCATCAATGGCTGGAGGTATTCCCGGACTTATATAAATTGATTTAGTATCACTGCTAAAAAATTTAGCTTACATTTGGTATCAGAGCTAAATTTTTATTATATTTATCTAATTAATTAGGATAAAATTTCATAACCTACCCACAGGAGTTATGAATTAATAGTTTTATCATAAAGTTCAAAACAATGAATAATTGAATCTGCTTGAATTAAAAATTTTGCCCACATGCAATTTTTATGTCATTAAATTCAATTCTGAGCATGATTTACATTGGTAAAACATGAAATTTCATTAAGCCTCAATTTTATCGGATGTCTCCGAATGAATAATTGAATATGCTTGAATTAAAAATTTTGCCCACAGGCAATTTTTATGTCATTAGATTCAATTCTGAGCATGATTTACATTGGTAAAACATGAAATTTATTAAGCCTCAATTTTAAGTTTCTTGAAAATGACTTGATCAGTGGGAGCGATCAAACCAAAAACATAGTTTTTGAGAAGGATCATTCAGAATCTCACACTTCCACTATGGAAGACGAGTTCGTCTCCTGTTTTGAGGCTACTATACATGGTGTATGGATTAAGAGTTTCATTTCTGGGCTTAGAATTATGGATTCTATCTCTAAGCCATTAAGAATATATTGTTATAATTCAGCTGCTGTTTTTATGGCTAAAAACAATAAAAGTGGGAGTCGAAATAAACACATCGACATTAAGTATTTAGCTATAAGGGAACGTGTTAAATAAAGGAAAGTGGTCATTAAGCACATCAGCACTGAATTGATGATCGCTGATCCTTTGACTAAGGGCATGCCACCATTTAAATTCAAGGATCATGTAATGAATATGGGACTTGGTTCCATTATGAAGTTTCTCATTGTATGGACAATGTTATGAAATTCTTAATTATTGTGATGTTTTTTCTCATATTTATGTGCACCTTAAGTTGATTGAGAAAATTCATTTAAGAAGGACCAAGAATAAACATAAGGTTTATTCATTAAGAAATTGTTGCCACATAAATTATAATAAGAATAAATACATAGTAATACATGGAAGATAATACTCGTCATTAGAGGACTTATCGCCATGATTCATGTATTTATTACTTAATACAGATTGTCAATGAGTTTTAAGTTGAGACATTAAGTTTGGAATTATGAACCTGTTATCACTCAGGTTGTCCCTAAGCTCCTGAAGGGATACGACTGAGGTAACCACAAACCAATCTTTGGATTGCAGGTTCTAACCCACTTGCAATCAGAGAGGGCTCTCTCTTAATAATTTAGCTTTGTTGGTGATGATTTTAGGCTAGTTATGGGGTTTCGGGGGTTTCAATTTTGGATGGAAGGAAGGCTTGGGTGAAAGGAAGATATGTTCAAGAAAAGAGGCAAGGCATAGTAAGATAAGTTTCAAACCATTGGGCATGGAGTCATGGAGTGCAACTGATGGTACGTTTTCTTGGTCACAAGAGAAAGGAGGAGCAAGGTAGCTGTTCATGAAACAATATGCAAGCTGAATGGAGATGGGTTAAGGGCTTAGGAATGAGAGGCAGCAAAGAATCTCTCAATCAGTTTAGTAGAGGGAATATGAAAGAACCATACTTAAGAGCAGCTAAGAATTCTTAGATAATAGTCATTGATAAGTGAATTAGAGTAAATATGAGCCATCAGGAATTCATATTTATGACTAAATCAAGAGGAAAATATTAAGAAGGCACAAAAACTGAGCGTAGAGTGCAGCAAAGCATGTTCTAGACCAGACTTTTGCTCCGTGACTTGAGCATGTATGAAATTGAAATTACAGAGATGAGAAAAACTTATTGTTTCATAAAACAGCACAAGAATTCCATTGTTCACTCTTCAAAATCATTAGCAGTGCATCAAACAGTTCGTTCTCCAAGCTTTCGGCAATCTTTGATTATAGAAATCATCAGGTACACAAATCGAGTCTTTCTTGGAGCAATTCAAGTAACTAACAGACCAAAAAATCTTCCAACCCCTCAATACATCTGCCCCCGCAGTATATATAGGAGTTATTTACAAAATATCTCATAAGGAAATATCTGGACTTAAATGTGCCCATCTACTCTAACATAATCGATAACTATTATGAACAAAAATTGCACAACAATAACTGAGAAAGTAAATGCGTTTTATGAGCCTCTACAGGTATCTCGCTTGTCGTTGACTATTTGATTGAGAAAGTTGGTTGATGACCATTGTGCTGATGAGTTGTTCTGGGCGTGCTGTCACCTGCCACCTGCTTAGCTATTTCAAATTCTTTTTAGCGCTAATTTCATCCGTTGTTGGTTTGAATTTCTTGATGGCAGAGCCATATAATTAAGTTTGCTTGTACAGGCAAATATGAAGAGAATCAAAATTACTTTAGAATCTGAAGCAATCCCTTCCACCAATCTTCTGGTGGTAAGTGATGTTTTCTTAATTTGAATAATATTTCATCAGCTTCTGTATATGCATAATAAGTTGGCCAGACTAGGAAAATATGTTTTATTTCATGTTCAATGTAAAATAGATCTTCCAGTTTATTATATAAACTCTGCCCTGTGAGAGGAGTTGCTTCTTCTGTGTTGCTTGATGATGCAGTGATCTGATTTTGTACATATGTATGTAGTCTGTATGCATACTGCTCCTGCTTTAACAACTTTCCAGCGCTAGTGACCAGGCTGGGTAAGCCTTTGCTCTGTAAATCTGCCATCCTTTGTCTGAAGGCCTGTACCTCTGTTTTCATCTCTTGGTACTTTCTTTCTATGGTCTGGACAAAATTTCTCATGGTTAGCACCTTCTTGACTCTCACAATAGTCTCTGTTCTGTTATGAATGTTCAGTGCTATTAACTGGTCACCAGTACGAGTATTTAAAAAGTGAATCAATTTATTAGCTAACTCAGGCTTTTCTGCCAATAATGCCCTGGCCTTTTGAGTCTCATACTGAGCTATTGCCATCAAATCTATCTGGTCAAAAATGGTTTGAATCCCTATCCATTGATCAACAAGAGCTTTGCCAATATTATCCCACAAAATTGTTTTGATTTGAGCCAGGGTTGTATGGAGAGCGAGATCTTTCTCCAATGCCTTTATCTTATTTTCTAGGGCTTTTATTTCCCTGGTTTTCTCAGCAACTGTGATATTTGATTTATCATAGTTGGCCTTAATCTTAGCTATTTTTTCTTTAGTTTCCTTCATTTCTGTCATTTGTAATTCGAGGGCCTTAATCTCTTTCATCATGGCCTCCATGCCCAAATTGGCCTCTTGTGTTGTTGCTATTGTAGTTGTTGTTGTGGTTGTTGCTGAAGTTGAAGCTGGTGGCGGTGCTGTTGTAGTAACTGGTGGAGGAGGAACCGAGATCGTTGGAATTAATGGAGGAGGCCTTCAAGGCAACTTAGGCTGCTTCCCTTGTAAAGCTTCTTCTAGTGCTTTCTTTGTGTCCAGTATTCTCTGATTCATTTTCATAAGCAGGGTGTACACGTCCTCCATTTCTTTCTGCTCTGCTACCTCTGTAGTCTGAGGATGTAGGGTCGGCAACAATTTCATTTGTTTTCTAAGGGCTGCTATATCCTCCTCTTTCTTCCTAATCAAGGCTTGTGTTCCTTTGGGGTCTTTGGGGTCATGTCCCATTTCTATTATGATTTCCTCAAGATATTTTATCCTATTCTCTGTAGGCAATGATGAGGCCTTTTCTAGCTCTAGCTGGATGGAGGTATTGTACAAGGAGTTCTGCAATCTATGAGCCAGTAGAGCCTTATCTGCTAGAGTTGAGTACACCATTTCTCCTGTCTGCTTATGCAACTCAATCTGGTCTATTGGGTGTATGTCCTTGGAAAGGACTTCCAGATTGGTTCTTATGTAGTTTGTAGCTGATTGTGGTTGTTGAACGGTGGGTCTGAAGTGACTTAAAGTCATTTTCCCTGCTTCCATGTCATACGCTGCCATCAACCTCTGTTGATTTGTTGAGGCCATCCCTAACAGTTGGTTATACAGCTGGAACCTTATTGGTTCGTTCCTAGCTTTGATTTCAGTAAATGCCCTTTTAATGTCTGAGTCCTTTTATGTCTGTTGTTTGGAGGACGAAACCTCTCCACTTGGTTGTCGGTTGTGCTCCTGGTAGAAGGAGCTGGCCGATGTCTCCAAAATAGGGGGGATCTGCTGCCTTGAAGTCCCCTTACCTCTCAAGTTTCCAAGAGTTTCCTCTGTAATCTCCTCTTCAGCATAGGGGTTTAACCTTTGCCTTTTCTCTCCTTTCTGGTCGGTTGATGTACCTGTAGGTGTATTCTCTGCTTGGTTCCTCCTTTTACCTCTTTCTTCATGTTGAGGAGTTGGCAGCACAGGAATTTCAGGTGCTCTTGTTTGTGATGAGGGAATTTGTTCTTGGTCTCTCTCCAGATTCAGAGAAGTCTAGTCCTCCATTGTACTCCGCTCCTCAGAATGCTCTATTTCTTTGTCCTTTTCTATTGAAGATATGGCTCCCTTAGCTGGTTCTGGTGAGGTAGCAGTTGATGTACTTGCACCCACTAGTTGTGGTTGTATGAAGGGGATCTGTACAACATATTCTCGGTCAATTCTCTTTTCAACTTCTTTCATGTCTTTCTGCAATTTTTCTTCTTCAGAAATGTGTTCATCATCTAAGAACCCTCTACCCATTCTGGTAAATTAGCATGTTGCTCTATGTGAGGGATTGGCTGGTGCACATACCCTGAAAGCTTGTGTTTTACTCTCCTAAAGCTTATGAAGTGTTCAGAGTCATATGGTGCCCAGTAGAAGCTTTGTTTTAACAACATTTCCTCTCTCAAAATTTTATATGCATCCTTCCAGGCTTCTTCCCTTTTGTTGAAAACAAAGGGAACCAGTTGATTTCTGATTTTCAACTGTGCCTTCTTATTTTTGCCATGGAAGTGAACTAGGTCTGCATGACT
Organism: Pinus taeda; assembly: GCA_000404065.3. Classification (NCBI taxonomy): domain Eukaryota; kingdom Viridiplantae; phylum Streptophyta; class Pinopsida; order Pinales; family Pinaceae; genus Pinus; species Pinus taeda. The sequence continues at coordinate 114,086 of APFE030116596.1, forward strand.
GAACTGTCTAAAATATTCTAAGGTAAAGAGCCTCATGGGAACATACCTTGGCAGCTTATAGGGAGATAACTCACTCCCATAAATGCTTATTATTGTATGGTTTTGGTAAAAGTACCAATCCCCAATGTTGTACTCTTTGGAAAGATGCAGAATTCTTTGCATTTCAGCAGTAAGTCTGGGAGGAGGAATCTCCATTAACAAACAAGTAGCTGGGTATATAAAGAGGTCAATAAATTCACAATATATATAGGGAGAACAGTGGACTCTATGAAAAACTGAAGTCCAAAAGAATACAGATCTCCTCTCTCCTCTTGAGTCAAGTTTCATGAGAGGGACTTTGAAACTATCAGGGTGATAGTAAAGTAGCAGATGATAAATGTAGGAGGTGTACTTGAAAACTCTTTCCCTGTCCATCATCATGAATTTCTGATGTATTTTGTTGGCTATGAACGTGGCATAATCATACATGACAGTAGGGGGTTGCCCTGGGGTAAATATTGCTAATAGCTGGAACACTGTCTCATCTACAAACTCCCCTGTCTTGCATCCTAAGATGTAGGAAATCACATCCACCATTAGCTTACATGTTTCATTGAATGAGAACTGATGATACGGTGGAGGATGATCAATCTGATATTGTGGTATCATGAATATCTGATTAACTCTTAATATCTCTGCCTTAGAAAACCTTAGACTGTTATCAATCAGATGTTTCAGGGTGAGAGGAACCAAGGATTGGGGAGGCTCATAATTCAGCATTTGATTGATGGATTGAGGAGTGATATAGAACAACACCGACCCATCTAGGCTGAGGATTTCTCTCAGAGTTGGTTCATAGCGTGAATGACAGATATGGATAAAATCAGGCAGCACATTGACTTGTGGGAGGTAGAAACAGGAGGCATAGATTGGGGCTCTGTGGAAAGTATGACGGGTACAACCACTAATTTGTTATTCAAACAGACCTCACAGTATAGGGTTCATGGTATGCAGAAGAGTGGCAGCATTCCAACTAGATGTTTTCATAGGCACGGGTTGAAATTAGAGGCTCTGTGGGCACTCAACACAATGCTGAGAAGAAGGGACCCGAATTTTTCTTGAGGGGCACAAGCTTGCAGATGGGATAGCAAATTAAGGATTCCCTTTTAGGAGAAAAGGCTAGAACCGATGAAAAATAGGATACTTGGGCGGCTTGACTTAGTAGCTTAGAGATTTCAGTATTCCAAGGGCGACCATGAAAAAACACAGTGGAGGAATAACCCTTTCACAGAAGAGATTAGTTTAGATTGTAAGTTTATAGAGAATGATGAGCTCAAATGATAGGTGCAGGGCAATGGGTGATTGATGGGAGTAGTCTTAAAAGCCAAAAGCGAGTTCTTTTCGGAATTTTGAACAGAGAAACATGAAAACAGGGTTTTGGGTATAAAATCGGGTAAATACCTATTATGAGGACACCAAAGGCACTTGACAGGTAGACATTGAGCTGCTGAGTCGAACCATGGTGCCGAATTTGTAGGCTGGCTAGCTGCTAAAGTCTCAGGAGTGTGAAATAATGGAAAACCACATGCACGTTGTTTTCACAGTGAAAAATAGAAATGAACTAAAATAGTCGTTTTCACGACTTTTAACTCAACTTTCTAGAATTTTGGCGCTTTTTGGGGTTTTTGGCGTTTTCCCAGGATGACGTCATCATGACATATTTTTTTTGTTAGGTAGTGGGTACAGAAAATGACGTGGCAGTGGACACTGTCGCAGGTTGATGACGTCAGCTGGTGACATGGCACAAGTACAATACGGTGGCGGGTGATGTCAGCAAGGCGTAGGCAGGAAAGGATGAGGTGGAGGCAATGTGGCGGGGTGACGCGGCACTGATATCATGGGGGCGGGGGGGGGAAGGGCGGTTTTGGATTGCATCAAACCGCCTTTGGTACGGAGGCAGTATTTGTCAGGGGCGACCCGATGCAATGGGATGCCGCCAGCTGTCCCGATGTATGATGGTAAAACCGTTGGACATCGGGTGCTAACGGACCATCGCAAGAGGGCACCCGATATGCACTAGGGCCGTCGAATCTGAGAGGGCAAATCCAACGGTAGTCGGGAGGGGAAAATGCTTGGAGTTTAGCACAAATGCACGCGCGTTAAACCATGAAATACTTGCGATCACAGGTGGGTTTCAAACCTTAGGTTAAGGTTAAATAATTTCGGGTTTCAGCTATTTATCAATCGAATATTGATAAATCCCAGAAAGGGAATGCAAGGGAGGGTTAATATGGTTATTTATAAAACGAGGGGTTAAATAAATCTCGAGTGAACATGGAGGGGTTAACAATGGGTCCCAAGTGGACCCAATGTTTCCCGACTTTAATCTATTTGGTTGTAATTGCCAAGGTGTGGGATATTTAGTATTTATTGGGGTTTTTATATAGTCTCTTTTGGAGTAGGGGTAGGGAAACACGGTTTAGGGAGCTATATAATAGGATTAGATGCTAATATGAGTTCCAAGAAATGACAAGGGATGTGTGCATGCTAAGTTTATAGATTAGAAACTCAAGCATAAGGAAATGAATGGATTTGGCAAAGATTAATTTTTACACAAGAAATGTGGCTTCTTTTCACTAAGCCAACTTAGCTGTCAACTAGGCTTTAATGAGAATTGAGTGAAGCTGGATTACCTGGGCAGATCCCAAGGTCCTTAGCGGAATGTTAGTTAAATGATTTTTTGGGGAAATGAAAGGGGAATTAGTCATGCTTCCTTGTTGTATTGCCAATCAACTACCAAGATGCCAACTTAGACTTGAGATGAGCCTTGTTTGATAAGCCAAATGGTTATGGCATCTTTACTTCTGTAACCTCACACTACCTACCCAACTTAATGATCCTAACATTTTTTCTTCACTTGAATTGGGTGCACTTGAATTAGCAAACCCTGATTGTCCTCCTTTCTTTTGTACAAACTAACCTTATTCCTTCCAAGGGCCCAGATTAAGCAGTTGGGCTCCTTTGATTCTCTTCCTATCTAAAATCTACCAAGACTAAGTTGTTTGGACAGATTATTCGTTCTCTATATTCTACAACAGGAAATTGAAACCTAGGGAGACCAAGATTAAGCTGTTTGGACCTCCCTTTGACTGAGACTTGTACAAAAAATGGAATAGCTCTTTAAATTTGGAATGCAGCAGTTGCACTCTGAGCAGCACACTCTCATGGCCTCTTTCTCTGGTGACTGTTAGAAAATATGGAGCATTGCAGGATGCAAAGTATGACATATTTGGCCTATAAAAATGTCAATCATGACATATGAGTAAACTGTTGCAGCAAGAGACTAACAGGAGCAAGTGGGAGAATGTTAAGCTCCATTAAATTTTTACCAAACTGCTGCCTACAGTTATGGGAGTAAACTGTAGTCTTTTCTTAATTTCTGGAAACCAACTGCAGTAATTTCCTTAAATTAAGGAAATCAACTGCAGTTAATTAATTTTCTTGTTGGGAGCTTCTGAAGTGGTCCATTATTCCATCTGGAGTTCTCTACCTTGATCTATGGAACACCTGACACATAGCCATTAGAAGCTTGATGGAAGCTTGGCTATAAATTCATCTGTTTGGTCCCCGAGCTAGTATCTAATCCCCTTCAGTTGTTTACACCATCTAGCTGAGAGAGCAGAGCTTGGAAGTGCCTTTAGACTTTCTGTATTCTTTTCTTTTGCTTGGATTGAAGCTGAAGTGTTGTTTTAGTAAAGAAAGCAAGTGGACTGTGGTTTGCAGCAAGAGCGTTATCAATGTCTGGAGGTAATTTTTTTTTTTTTTTTGGGCATTAAACCTTCATTCCAGTTTAACGATTCTTTAAGTTTTTCTGCATATAGAATCGATTTTATAAAGTTAACAATCTATATATATTCTTGATGATTATTGATGAATTGTAGAGAATTCTACGAATGGCAATCTCTAGGTAAAGTCTCTCACCTGTGAGTTGCACAGTTTCTAAATATATGTTTGTTTTCTTGCATTTTTAAACATGGTATCATAGCTTGTGGGATTTTTGGCAACTGTGAGAGGGATTTTTGGCAACTGTGAGAGTGGATAAAAGGCATAATTGTGGCTCTTAGTGGTTGATACGAAGGAGGCCTCTCGAGGAGGTGAAGTGCTGAGGTATAGGACGAGAGGAATTTTTTTCCTGAGGATAAACTGATGAGTGCGTTGTTTTCTTTAATAGACATGCTGCCCTATGTTGTGATCAACGCGTGATTTAGAGAGAAATACACACTATTCATCCATTACTCAACCCAATTCTCCTCAGCGTGGGCCATCATAACTGAATTGACTAGAGAAGGCGCGCTACTTTGTGTCGACGTGGAGGCTAGCTACAAGCTAAATTGGCCCGTTGACCGCGATGACTCCATCACATTTGCTTATTTATTGTTCAATAGAGATGTCATGACATTTATTACCAACCTCTTCCAACTTAGTCCTCGTGTTGAATTACTTCTTGCCAAATACATGCTCTTTTTTGGAGATCAAGATGTGAAGAGGTTTATTACCAGCCTCATCCAACCTAGTCCTCATGTTGAAGTACTTCTTGCGAAAGACATGCTCTTTTTTGGAGATCAAGGTGGCTTCGATAGTTGAAGGCCTGGCCTTAGTCTTTTTCAAAGCCTCCTTGTTCATGTCTCCCAACAGCAGAATGACCTCTTCGTCACAAACAACTGCAACATAGAATCCTTCTTGGGGTTCATGCCCGCAGAGGAATTTAGCAGAGCCAAGATCCCAGAAAACTTCAACCTTTAGTCCATCGACCTCAAAGCTCTTAGAGCCCTCTTTTCTCTAGAAGTACCATGGCTTAAGCTCGAATTTGCGCATTGATTGAGCACTAAGGTCCTCGTCCTTGTCTACTGATATACTCAGGCCCTGGCCCATGACATTCTTGCACCAGGTCATGGTCAGAAGTCGGCAATTCCCTACCAATTTGGTCTGATATGTGCAGGTAACCAGACTCTGGGTCAATTTGCCTTGGAGGCCTCTGGCGCTAGAAAAACAAGAAGAAATTGCATCCGATATGTCAGCAGCCCGCGCAATTCCTCATTTCGAATCTGGAAATGACAATAACTCTCTGCGGCTGCAATTCCAGCTTGAACCTGATCTGTCAGGGGATGTCAATCCTGCCAGCTCGGATCAGATTTTTTGTCGGGGAATGTCAGGAATGCCAGGGGAGGGTGGTGGATAAGGACAGTGGTAGAGCTAGGGGAAGGTAGCGGAGGCGGAAGGATTGCTTCGATCAGATTTTCTGTCATGGAATGTCAGGAATGCCAGGGGAAGGTGGCAGAGAAAGAGGGTGGCGCTAAGGGAAGGTGGCAGAGGCGGAGGGATTGGCGGCAGTGGGAGCCAGACGATTTTTCGGGCGGTGACGGAAACGGGACCATTCCTCCACCTATGTAGACTACTCCAAAACCAATTATGAACACCTCAAAATCACTCTAAGTGAATGGAGTGTTTTGTTGACTAGAATTTATTTTATCCACTGAGCGAGTCTCTCATGTACATTTATGTAAGAAGTGAACCATAGAAATAAATTTTGAATGAGCCTCTATAACATAATTTTTAATATTAAAAATAATTTCATATTTTTAAATATTTGAAAAAATGAACATGATATCTATCTATCTATATATATTATATATATATATATATATATATATATATATATATATATATATATATATATATATATTATATATATATATATATATATATATATATAGAAATTTTAAATCATTTTTTCTATTAATTTAAGTAGGTGTAAATTATTTATTATGTTTAATTATCACTTATTATGAATTTGTTTATATATATATAGGGTAAAAGATATTTTCATTAATAAAAAAAAGTTACACATAGTTTGAATCTAAAAAAATTACTAAAATCCCGAAGTTTCTCGAGTCTAACAAGTTTCTTACCAATAAGAAATAATCAGAAATTGAACACAGAGAAACTCCATCAAAATTCAAGATTTCAAGGGGGAAAGCTCGTCTAATATTGGCATGATTGTCCCTAAGTCAACTAATTGTTCATGTCTTCTTAGATAGGTGGCTTATTTCTCTTCCAGCCTTATTTTTTGGCTTCTTTGTCTTTCCTAGAGGCCACTATGAAATCCTGCATTTGAACCCCAATACCATATTGCGAAGAACTTCAGCTTAGTTGGTTTATTTCCTTGCAAGTGTTTTGATGGAATCAACAATTGAAATTTTTTATGTTAACTTAGATTAAGAAAAATTAACAAGTGATCACTGGTTTGACATGATGCAATAGAAAGATCGCATTGATATGTTATTATTGGTGAGAGAAGCCCACTTGCACCTAGACGCCAAGTTGAAGACAACCTTTTTTCCGCAACAAATTTTGGTAAAAAAACTGGAAAATGAAGATTATGATGCAACGATAGAGGAAAAGAAGGAAGAGGAGAAAGCTCTCACTACATACCATAATGAAGATTATTTTAACATTGATTTTGAGTGTGCACGTAAATAGGACAGCAAACGAGTTACAATTATAGATGAAAACGAAGATGACGGAAAAGATGCGAGAAAGGACATGGAAGTTATTGAAGACGAAAAGGAAAACATTGAAACAACATTTCAAAAATGGAGTTAATAAGATCTCGAATTCTACTATCAATAAATATGGAAAAAGAAGATAATGATTATGAAGTGCAAGAAGAAAAGTGAAGTTCATAGTTTGAAGATAAAGAGTTATGGCAACAGTCCATGAATAAATGAATCTTTGAAGAAGTTATAGAAGATAATCTCAGAACAAATGTAAGAGAAGTCAAACAAAATTTTTAGGAGAAAGACATGAATAAATATGGAGCTTATAGACAGAGAGCACAACTGATAATGAATTAGTTCCGAGGGTACATAATTTGGATGAAACGAAAAAGAAAATATAGTATTGTTAAAATATTTTGAGTCATTGTATGGCTAGGTGAGACTTAGACTAGCAGACATGTTTAAGCTATTTTGAGTCATGATTAACTTAAGGATTAGTCATACGGTCATAATTAAGGGGGATAATTAGATATAATAATTACTCTCATATGCATGCAATGCATGAAGAGCTGACTTAAGTTAAGGAAAAAAAATGATTATAATATTAGAAGTCAAGTCTATTGTAAAACCCCTGACACATTTACCCAATTTCACAAGATTTCTAGGGTAAACATGAGACAATAGTCACCATGACATGACCCGATCTCCCAATTCTAGTTAAGGAAGTGGGACCTATAAACTGAACACATATTATCATCCTAGAGGGACTATAAATCATTTAGGAGTTGAAAAACCACCCCATCTGACCAATTCTGAGTTGGAACTTTGTTTCTCTGACCTAACACCCCAACTGCATGCATAACAAGGCCAAAGTGTGGTTATAGCCCCGCAACTGCATGCAAAGGCATGCTTCCATGCGATTATGGCCTAAATTCCTCCATTCAATACATACAGTCCTGATACATTAGGGGAAATTTGAGGTCTAAACTAGGCCTCCTATGGAAATTATAAAATAATAATGGAAATAATAAAATAATATTAGATTACATCATCAAATTTTAGAGGGAAAAAAGAAAAAAAATTTGCACCTTGTATTTCCAACTTATCTCCATATGGGTTTACTGAAATTTTGAGCAACAACACTCGATGGATGAAAAATTTGATTCTTCATCCAGGGAGTACCCATGTTGCATACTTTTGATGAACCCTTCTACATGAAAAATGAGAAATACATGAAAACATGATTCTAGTCACATGTTTCCATGTATTTCTCATTTTTCATGTAGCAAGGTCCATCGAAAGTATGAAACATGGGTACTCCTTGGATGAGGATTAAAATTTTTCATCCAATGAGTGCTCTCACTCAAAATTTGAGTAAAACCTTTGGGAGATAAGTTGAAAATACAAGTCGAAAAAGTAGTTTTATTATTTTATTGTTTTTGAAACTTTTTAATTTTTTACTCCAAAAATGGTGAATCATACCTCTTGGTTGACATAGTCATATTGAATCCTATTATTTCTTATACAGTTTATTTTGGTTTTACATTTTTCTTAGGAGGCCCATTTAAAACCTCAAAATTCCCCTCATGTCGAAGCCACTTTTTGGGGATAGCCTCTAGAACACTACCCAGAACTTCTTATAACTTTCCAAAATCATATTTAACATGATGGCAAGGCCAAACACTCAAACTTGAATCATAAACTTGACCTAGATTTCCTAAACACACCAGACATTTCATCAAACATAAGGCACACATGTATGCTACAGGTCATGAATGCATATTTTATCATAAACGGATAGTACTCATACGAGAGTCACCAAGAAGGCTCCAAGTCCTCTCTATCTAGTTGCAATAACACTTGTTATACCATGAATTCATCTACCCTTCAATTACTTATCAAGACATGTCAAGATCCATAGATATAATACATCATATTACCAACATATAACCAAAATAGTAACCATTGCTAATAAGTCATAACATCACCATCATAATGAATGAAAGTTATCATAGATTACAATAGGAAAATATATCATATTAGCATGTGAAAATACCAACCAAGGGACTTACATGTACCACTCAACCATAAATTGTGCTGAACCAAATCTCTCTTTCATCCAACCACCCCCATACAACATTCCCATCATGAATGTGGGATATCATGGAATATACAAAGACAAACTAATCAAGGTTTCTAGAGGCCAAACCACCTCAACCATCAAATAGCGATTCCATCTCTATGGTCTAACATCATTAACATCAACTAGATTGGTCTCTACCCAAGCTCTCTAGGTCTCGAGGAACTGGTAACTCAACCCACAACCTTCTAGGGCTCTAGAGCATTTGTCCAACCCAGCTCCAAGGACTAGTAATTCATCCCACTAAGGGGTCCAAAGCATTTCTCCCAACCTAGGCTCTAGGATTAGTAAGTAAACCCAAGTTGGTCCATGGATTCAAAAGTTTTTATTCCAATCCACACCCATAGGGAGCACGAGCACTAATTAGGAAAAGAACAAGTGGAAAACCCACAACACCATGGTTATCCAAGAAATAGAAAGGAAAGTCTAAAACCATTGTCAATCCAGGAAAATATCCATGGCAATGACAACACATAACTAGAAAACCACATGCATATCACATGCATCTAGAAGTCGACAAGGAAATCACACATGCAACCTCTTACTTGTAAAGCAATCCAACTATTGTTGTTGATCCAACTATTCTCTTGCGCTTTCCTACTTTCCTTTTCCTTATTTGTCCAAATCTAAGTGAATTCTAAAGTGATACAAGCATGCTCCAATACTGATACAAGATTTATCTATGTATGCAAGAGTATGAGAGAACGAGAGAATGAATTGAGAGGTCAACCCAAAATTGTCAAAAGGCTAGCAATTGATCTTCAGAAGAATTTTTATCATTGAGGCCTCTATTTTTTTCATTTTCCTTCAATATTTCTCTCATGCAAATCTATGTCTCTTCACCTTCATTTCCTCCTATTTTCCTTTATTTCATCAATAAGATGCCAATTATTTCCACTTTTTCTTTGCCGATTTCCACAGCCATTAATTAATCGCAATTGATACCCATCACTATGCTTTACGAAAAAATTAAACATGGAATATGTGTCCCACGACCTTCGTCTTATTTTCTATTTACATGGAAAATTAGCCAGGAGTTGTTACAAATCCATCCCCCTTGGGCGAACATCTTCCTTGGTGTTCTATAACGCCTATGACCAGCAAACCACTGAAAAATAAACATACTGCCCATGGGGATTTATAACATCGTTCATTGCAGTATTTACACATAGTTCATTGTATTATTTACAATGAACAACCACTGCAAACTATGACGAACATGAAAAACATGACCATCATACTGCTTATTAGAGCTTTATAACACAACTCATTGCAATATCTACAAAAATATCCATATGTAAATATACATATACCAAAAAGTCATTTTCTTAAACCAAAAAATAATGAACGATATAAAACCCACATTTGATTAGTCATCTCCCATGTATCTTTAGTGGGCCCAAAGTGATTCTACTGCACTTTAACCTACTCAATTTCTCTATTCTGGAGCATGAGTTGTTTCTACTACAATATGCATTGTGGTTCTTGATGAAATTTTCTCTATGTTTCCACCTTCAATTCAAACAAGGCAATCACATAATCAACATCCTAGGCATACTTCTTAACCAATGGAATATGGAAAACATCATATATTTTCACTTCCAGAGGTGGTGCAAGTCTTTAGGCCACTCTTCCAATCCTCTCAAGGTTGTCGAAAGGTCCGCAATACCCAGGTGTTATATTGGCACATGACCCAATCTGCAAGGAGCTCTTCTTAGGTTTTATGCACAAGTTCACATGTTCCCCAACCCGAAACTCCTTAAATACCCTATGTTGATTTTCATAACTCTTTTGTATGTCTTGTTTTTCCTTTAGATTCCTGTTAATAACATGCATTTCCTATTCCACCTTCCCTAACATATTTGATCCAATCAATACACTATTCACTGAATCATTCCAGCTAATAGGAGTATTACCACTCCACCCACAAAGTGCCTCAAATGTACTCTTCTTCAAGGATTATTGATACCCATTATTTTATGCAAACTATACCAATGGAAGGTACTCTTCTCAATTCCTTTGTTGATGCATAACGTACGTCCTCAACATGTCTTCAGGAATCATGTTAATCATCTCTATCTTTCCATCTATATGTGGATGGTAAGTTGTACTGAAGGCCAAGTGAGCTACCTTAATTAACATGTCATTCACAACAAAAATAGAATCATGTTGCTTCAATGTACTTGGAAAAACTGTAATGAAATCTATGGAAATTGCCTCCCATTTCCACTTTGGAACCATAATCAGTTTTAATAAACAACATTCTTACATTTTAATTTTACATGCTGACAGTCCAAACATCTCGCAACAAACCGAGCCACCTATTTCTTCAAATTCAACCAATTATGGAATTTCTTAATTTTTGTCAATGTATTTTGATATCCAAAGTCACCTGAATACAACTTAACATGAAACTCCCTCAAGCCAAACTTCTTTAGCTCAGCGTCATCTAGTACATATATCATGTTCCTGAATCTAACCAAGTCATTTATCACTTGTGATGTCCATATCACTTTCACACTGGTGTTGTAACTATTCCTCAATTGTCGATACCTATCATCATGTTATCCTTCCTACAAGGTCCTGTCTTGCAAGTTTATCTCATAAGAACTCATTGTTGCAATGTAATTTATCTGCACTCTTATACTAAGAGCATCTCCAACCTTGTTTTATTTTCCCTTGATTTATCTAATTTTGAAGTCAAACCCACTAAGAGTAGCCAACCATATAGATTTTCTTCCATTCATATTAGGTTGTTGAAACAAGTTCCTCATCACATTGTGATCACTCATTAAGATGAACCTTCTGCCAAGAATATAACATCTCCACATCTTCAAGGCATGAATGATAGCTACCAACACAAGATCGTGAGTCACATAGTCCTACTCGTCCTCATTCAACTTCCTTGAATCATAGCATACAAGCTATCCTTTTTGAAGTAGGACTCCAAAAAGTCCTCTCTTGTAAGAATTTGTACATACCACAAAATATTTTTTTGGATCTGGAATCTTCAAGACAAGAGCATTTGTAAGCAAATTCTTCAACTACTCAAAACTAGTTGCACACTCCTCAGTCTATTCAAACTTGTTTCCTTTTCATTACAAATGTTTTATAGGATAACAAATACATGAAAATTTTATGATAATTCTCCTATAGTAACCTAATAATCCCATGAATGATCTGACCTCATCCACATTTCTATAAACTGCCCATTCCATGATAGCTCTAATATTTTTTGAGTCCACTGTTATACCCTCCTTGGAAACAACATGTCCCAAGCAATAAACATTTTTCTCAAACAAACTTCACTTACTAAGCTTGGCACACAACCGATGCTCTCTCAAAAATATGAACACCATTGCTAAGTGGTCCACATTCTCTTCCTCATTCGTAGAATATATCAATATCTCATCAATTAATACTATCAAAAACTTGTCCAGATAAGGACGTAACACACTATTCATGAAACACATCAAATTCGCTGGAGCATTAGTGAGACCAAAAGGAACTACTACAAACTCATAATGCACATACTTGGTACATAATGTGGTTTTGTAGATATTTTTCTTTGATGTGTACCTAATGATATCTTGATCTCAAGTCAATCTTCGAGAACATTGTTGCTCCCTTCAATTGATCAAACAAGTCATCGATCCTCGACAATGGATACATGTTCTTGATCGTCACCTTATTCAACTGCATGTAATCAATGCACAAGCTCAGAGTATCATCCTTCTTCTTTAAAAACAATTTTGGTACACCCCAAGGTGACACACATGGCCCTATGTATCCTTTATCAAGCACTTCTTTAAGCTACAAATTTAGTTCTACCAATTCTAGAGTGCTCATCCTCTAAGGTTCCCTTAGGCTTATGCTCCTCCCTAAATCAACTTGATAGAAAAGTCCACTTCTCTATGAGGTGGTAACTACAAAATATCTGTTGGAAATACATCCTAAAACTATTGCAAAACCATATACCTCTTCAATAATTCTATTAGGGTCCTATAAATTTTATAGGATTAGTTGTTGTTGTACCTGATTATTTAGATTTGAGAGAGGTAAATAATGATTCATTTCTAAAATTATTTCCACGAAAGGGTTATTTACAACATTTGGATCCTAAATATCTTGGCTATTCATCATCAGTGATGTCATATCAAGATACAATTACTAAAGAAACACCTAATCATCTGTACTATCCCTTCATTAAAGATTTCCCTTCCCTTTCACTTCACTCATCACATCCACTCATTCAATTTCCCCTCATCATTGTCCATAAATGACTCCTCTAAATAATTTCCCCCCTCATTTCCTTTCCCTATTTCACTCCATATCCCTCATTTCCCCAAGGAGAATGTGAGCATTTCCATCACAATGAAGAAAGGAGGATGATTTTACAGTTTCATACTCTCAGCGTGGCTAACTGTGTAAAGTGATTGCAAAAAGATTCCCCCTCATTTCCCTCGACAATAATCTCTATGGTGTATTAAACACCTCACAATCCACAAGCCTGTCTATGCAAAACCCATGTCTTTCGTTTCCCAAATCCACTTCTAGGTATGAAAAGCATTAAAAGAAATTTGAAATGAGTACGTAATGACTCTGTAAAGACAATATTTCTTGTTTTAGTCATCTTTTTTAGAATTGTTTTATGATCAACCAGAGATGAATCCTGGGACAATAGAGGAGGTTTATGTTTCTAATATGCCAAAATACAATAACCTACTGCATATATTACACAGGTATTACAGAGTGAGAGATCCCTTCACATCTTCACAACCTTTTTTATGACTACGCAATGTCCTATTTTAGCCATCTTTTTCCAAAACAACTTATGAAGAACTGGAGAATAATTTACAGAAAATGAGGGAGGTTTATTTCAAAAACATATTCATCTACAGTAAAATCCTTCAATTGTTACATACGTGATATATTTTCAAAGTTATGAGGGTAACATAGAATCCCATGTTTACAGTTTTACAGGAAACAATGACCATGACAGCCCTCAACCGCACACAATTCAAAGAGGGTTTTCACAAAGAGTATCAGTTGTAGAAATATTTTTAGATATCTATTGGCATATACCATACTGCAATGCATCCATTCATCTACAAAAGAGATGAACAGGCCCCTTAAAACACCAAATTTTAGCACCCAAATGCTCTTTGACTTTCTAAACTTTTAGAGTTGTTTTTGTCTAAAACATATTTTTGAAAAGTTTTTTGTGGCCATCCAAGGATGAATCTTTGGAAACTGGAGAATTTTTGTGTTTCTAAGATGCTAAATTATACAAACCTTTCTCACTTTTCACACAGGTATTATAGGTTGGGAGATTCATTGACATCATTACAACCTATTTTTCTGACTGTGCAAACCTTCTTTTAGCCATCGTTTTTCAGAGCATATTATGAACAACGAAAGGAGAATTTTGATAAACTGAATTATTTTTATTTTAGAAATGTATTCATCTACAATAACCTCTTTCATGTTTTAGACATGTTATATAGAGTCAAAGTTATGAAGTTAACTTGGAGTCCTAATTTTACAGTTTTACAAGGAAAATTCACATGACAGTCAGCCTATTTTTGGGCAATATTTCCAATTTTGGGAAATATTTTATCAGATATGAAGCAATTGAAAGATGAAGAATGATGATAAGATGAACTAAAAGGATGGATCAGCATTGAATAACATTTATCAAGTTGTTTCAAATTAGTTTACATTCACGAAATGCAGCCCCTATTTTTCTACAATTCGTTTCTAGGTGAATTGAACTTGGTGTTTTGACTTTCTAAAGGACAAATTTGGTCACCTATTGATAAATTCGAATTCCTAATTTTATAATGTTGAGAAACAAATGTAATCAGTTATTATATCTTTTATTTTCTTAAGATATTATAAAAGTATTCACCTATTAATACTTTAAATTTTGAAGTATTATGGGTTGGAACCTGTGGAGAAGAAAGACTTGTTGATATAAAGAAACTCACAGAGCCTCATTTGGTTAAACTTCAGTAATACAGTGGTAGTAATTACAAAATACGGGTGTCGCTTAAGTTGGTAAAGTACATCTATCTTTGTATTTATGTTTTCATTATTTTTCATATGTTATTGATCATTTCTTGATTATATTTAAGAAGTAAATGAACAAAATTTGTTGAAAATTGCACTTTGCTTCTGGCTTAGGATAATATAGATTTTTTCAAAATTTATGACTAATTTCATGATTCTTAATTTCCATGTTGTAGCCTGATCCTCATACGTTTTCTTCTAAACCATCTCAACTCTAACAATCCAACATAAGTGCCTATCTTTCCCTGTAGGGTTGTCTCTAGAACCTTATTTGTTTGAACTTAGCTTTACCTCATTTCCCAATGGTTTATCTTCTTTGTTTCAATCCTAAAATCCAAAATCTTGAACCTAATATCTAACCTAAAATTTCAGAAGAACCATAGCTAAATTATATAGAGAGATCCCTCTTTGGAGTTGGAAGGGCTAGATTCCCAACTCCAAAAGTGGTTTTTTGGTTACCTCTACAATTATTTCCTAGCCTTATTAAATTATAGAGCAATAACAACCTCAACATCCTTAACATCCTTCCCTTTTTCACTAGAAATATGAACTACAAACAATACACAACCTTTCCTACTAGTGTAATTTTCCTGCATAACTGATACCATTCTCACTTATGCAAGCTTATTCTTACCTTGTAATATTCTCCTCTCCATCATAATCTAGGCACTCAATAGCCTTATCATAGAAATTTACCTTATTCTTGTGAATGTATAACCAATCCATATCCAACAACATACTGTATGATCCTAACAAAAGTGCATTTAGATGCACTGGTGTAGCCACGCCATTAAGCTCAAATGCATAAGATATCACCCAATGATGAACTATTTTCTTGGTACCTATAGCCAACTACACCAACCAAGACTCTACATGCACTTCTCAACTCAAGAAACACTTATCCAATAGGTTAGGGTTGATATAGCTATAGTTAGATCTAGGATCAATCAAAATTGAAACAACTTGATCACAAGGATGACCTTCCCTCTCGATAACATATGCATGATGTCAACCTACCTATTATCCAATGTTGCATAAAAATGAGCAATACTCTGTCCAACATCCTCAACTATTTGTGCCTCCCTAGAACTATAAATCCGATATCTTACACCATGATGTTGCAAATAATCTCTCCTACAATGATCCATTCCACAAGTCTAACATTGCAAAGGCTTCCTACCATCACCCTTTTTCAACTCCTCAGGCTAAAATCTATTGGCATTTTGTTACAGGTGTTGTCCTTGATGGAAACTTACTTAGATGAAAAAACACAGTATATATGTCATGTATATCATTTAATGTAAAGTTCATGAGAAGACCTAATTTGTAAGCCCGCTATGCATGGGACGAATGATGTAATGTTTCTTGTATAAATAATTGGTATATCCCCACTTGGTTGGGTGGATGAGTCAAATTTAGGATATCCCAATTTGATTGGGAGATGGATGTATGTATGAGTATTTGATGATAGGAAGGTCATTGATGATGTATAGAGTCATGTTATCTTTTTGTAGACCTTGCTTGTGCTTAGGGGGAGCATGGAGTCAATCATAGGAGCTCAATCAGTACACTTTAGCATATTAGAGAATTCAACAAGTACTTAGGGGAGCATGACCCTTTGCCCTTGATGACAAAGGGGGAGAGTGGCTTGGTGTTAACTTGGTGTTGCCATGAAGACCAAAGTGGGAGATTGTTGGCATTATGTCATAGGTGTTGTCCTTGATGGCAACTCACTCAGATGACAGATCATAGTATAGTAGGTTAACAGCAGAGAGTTACAGATCAAACTTCACAAAATGAAGAAAAAGAGGTATACTCAGGTTCACCATTAGTGAAGACGCATATACACATGGGTTCACTATATACAAATTTTGTATACGTACACCTGCACTTTCACAAAAGGAAAAGAGCGTACACCTTGGAAAACTAAGTTTTTGGTCTGAAGTATTTGGTCCATGGTCTTGATCCAAGTTATCTGGTACAAGGCATTGACCCTAGGTATTTGGTCCAAGGTATTGGTCCTAAGTGGTTTTGGTTCATGGTATTGAGAAAGGCCTACAAACTATAAAAGGAGGAGAAGATAATTAGGCCAGAGTGTGCAAGTATCGAATAATAGATGAAGTGTGAGATCTAGTATGCAGGTTATTGGGTTATGGTGCATAGCTGGATCTAAACCAATAATGAACCTTAGCTAATGATGAGCAATCAGATCTAATGATGAATCAGGATCTTAAAGTATAAAATGTACTATCTTTTGTGTTGAAGCTCATGTATATTCTAGATCTAAACACTGAAGCATATATTATTATGTAAATGATATGATATGGTTATAACTAAAGTTTGGAATAACTGCAGAACTCTGAATTTATATTTGCATATGTATACGTTGGTTTGCTTTGAGTAAAGTGTGTGTACACATAGTTTTGGCACATGGATGTAGCGTATACCTTATAAAAAAAAATTAGTTGCTTCTGTTTGTTGTTGCAGTGTTCTGAGTTTTGGCTTGGGTTCTGGTTACTGTATTATGGTGACAGTATTCTAAAAGATCGGATTGATGAGTTGTCAAACTGATTGATTGATTCGGTTGTGTTTGAAATTAGATTGGTTGATGCATATACATTTGATGATTGAACAATGTTGTTGATTGATCCAGTCTGAAAATTTATGAAACGTGATTCTTGGAAGAAAAGCGAAGGCTCTAGCCTTTTGTAGGCCAGCACCTACGTACTAGTAAACATATGAACTAGTACAAGGGCTAGGGGGTTTTAGGTCCCTTCCATTAGAAGCTGGAGAATGAGAGAAGGTTGTAGAATTCTACAGGTAGAAGCCTATGTAGCGGTATAAGACTGCACTAGTACAAAAATTGTAAACAGAATTTTCTTATTATTAAAAGATAGAGATGACAGCAGTAAGTGGTTTTCACCCACATTGGGGTTCCACCTTATATCTTGGTGTTCACATGTGTTGCTTGTGTGTGATGTTTTATTCTTCTTTTACTGCAGTATCTAATGAATTCCTAATACACTAGTTAAAGTACAATATATGATAATTCGGCTAAATCAAAATATCTTTGCATATACGCTAGTTGCATTAAGTACAGTTGCATATACACGCTAGTTCATTAAGCTGAAGTAGCATATACAAATCAGTTTTGAAAATTAAATTATTGATCTGATAATACTAATTCACCCCCCTCTCAGTATTATTTCCAACAATTGGTATCGGAGCAGGTCCTTCAAAAGAAGCTTGATCGCTTGAAGGACAATCCATCATCATGAGTAATCAAGAAAGTGGGGGATCCATTAGACCACCAATCTTTGATGGGAGCAACTTCATTTATTGGAAGGTAAGAACCACGGCCTATCTTCAATCACTTGGAACAAATCTATGGGAAATCATGGAAGGAGGATATACATTTCCATCAACAATTCCTATAGATATGGCAGGTAAGAAGAAATATAAAAACCAATGCCAAGGCTATCAATACATTATTGGGAACTGTGTCACAATCAGAGTTTGTCAAAGTTATGCAACTCAAATCTGCCAAATAAATATGGGACAAAATCCTTCTGAGCTATGAAGGAGACTCTAAGGTAAAACGTGCTAAACTACAAACTCTCATAATTCAATATGAAACTCTCAAGATGCACAATGATGAAAGTATAGCTAGTTACTCCTTACGTATAGATGAGATTGTTAATTGCATGAAGAATCTGGGTGAAGAGATGAAGGAAGTTACCTTAGTTGAAATTTTTTTAAGATCCTTGTCTACTAAGTTTGAATCAAAAGTATCTGCCATAGAAGAAAAGCAGGATCTACAGACTATTACTATGACATAGATGCATGAAATCTTAACAACTTTTGAGATGAGATAAGGAGGTCCATCAAATATGAAAGAAGTTGCATTTAAAGCTTCAACAAAAGGAAAAGAAGAACTCAATGAATCAGGACATCTTTCAGAAGAAGAAGAGGAAGTAAACTTTGTCAAGAAGCTTCAACAGGGTTCCGGAATATTCAAAGGTAAACTACCTTTCAAATGTTTTTCTTGTGGTAGAGTTGGTCATTATGCTGCTAAATGTCCTCATAAAGATAAATATGATAAAGGGAAGGAATCTGTAAAATCGAATAGAAAACAAAGTGTAAGTAAGAAGAGCTACTATACTCATGAAGATATCAATGGTTTATCAATTAGTGATGAAGATGAAAATAGTAATGACTATAGACTTCTGATGGCTCATGAAGATGATGATTTTTTGGATGCTTTAGATGAAGATGACCTTTATGAAGAAATCTATAAATTCAAAATTTGTTTAGAAGAAAAGAATATGATTATAGATACCTTCACATTCCAACTTGCTGAAAGAGAAAAACACAATGAAAAACTAGAATGTGAAATTGTGGGTCTAAGAAAGGATCTCGAGAAAACAAAATCTCTCAATCATAGATTTTCTAAAGGATCAGAAACCTTAAATGAATTTATTGAAGTGAATCATTCTCCTCTAATAAAGACGAGTCTTGGATACACTGAAGAAGCATCTCAAGCACAAAAGCCATCAACCTCCACTAAAAACTATCTTGATGCAGAAAATAGTAGTGAACGGTTTGACAATTGTTAGCAAAGGCATAAAGCAGATCACCAAGTGAATTAGACTCAATTTACTTCAAGGATGAATAGAAGCCACAACCAATCTTAGGTAAATCATACTCAATATTCTTCAAGGATGAATATCAATAGAAACTACAATCATTGGGTCTGTAGATTCAATAATTGCGGGAACTTATTTAATGGCCAATGTTTTTCATGTCATAACTTTGGACACAAATTTGTTCAATGTGTTGCTTACAAAACCATCATGAATAGAGAAGCACGAAATCAAAGGAACGTGACAAGCATCATGAAAGTGTCCTACAATAACTTTTCTCTTCTTGAAAATGAAATAGAATTCTCTATCTGCAGCAACTTCGGTCATGAACAATACGAATGCAAGAGTAAATTTCGGAAAATATCTCAAAAGGAGAAAACTCCATTAATACACAAAATATGGAGAAAGAAAGAACCGCAAACAAGAAGATGTGGCATAGCCTTGTATGCAAAAGGATAAGAAAATCAGTGGTATATCGCCAGCGGATGCTCAAAACACATGACAGGTGACAAAGAAAAACTTCACTCATATAATGCCTTAGAAAATGAAAGGAATGTCTCATTTGGAAATGACACTCCTGCTATCATAAAAGGTAAAGGCTCTATTTTCTTAAAAGAAAAGGTTAAATTTGGGGATGTTATGTATGTTTATGGTCTAAATCATAACCTGTGGAGTGTCAGTCAAATGTGTGATCAAGGAAATGAAGTAGTATTTTGATCAAACGAATGTGTTATTCGTGAAATTGATACAGGTGAAACCGTGATAAAAGGTACAAGAACTTCAAACAATTTATGCATACTCAAGGGAGGACAAAAATAGTGCTATCTAAGCAAAAATGATGAACACTAGCTATGGCATAGAAGACTGGGGCATCTAAGCTTTTCTCAAATATGAAGAGCATGCAGATTCTAAGCAATTCGCAATCTTCCTAATATCAACATTCTTGAAAATACAATATTCAAATCATGTCAATTCGGTAAGAAAACCAGATCGCAATTCTAGGAAAAGGAAGGATCAGCTAGCAAGCCTCTTGAACTTGTTCATACTGATTTATGTGGACCATCAAGGAAAAATTCACCTCGTGGAGAAGAATACTTTATATATTCATATGATTTTTCTAGAATGTGTTGGATAGGTCTTCTAAAGCATAAAGATGAAGCATTTGAAAAATTCAAAGCCTTCAAAGCTTTGGTTGAAAATGAATCAAAATGCAAAATCAAATGCCTCAGATTTGATTAAGGAGGGGAATTTACCTCTGATGAGTTCTTTGACTTTTGTGAACAACATGGAATAAAAAGGCAATTCTCCACCACAAGGACTCCTTGCAAAATGGAGTGGTATAAAGAATGAACAGAACTATTCAACAAATGGCTCAAGCTATGCTAGATGAATATGGAACCCTTGCAACATTATGGGGTGAAGTTTCATTTGCCTCCATCATTATTCTAACGCAAGTAAATGTTCGGGTAAACAACACTCAAACTCCACATGAACTTTGGTATTGTAAGACTCCTACTGTAAAACACCTCAAAGTTTTTGGAAGCAAATGTTACATCAAAAGGACAGATGAAAAACTTGGTAAGTTTGAACCCAGAGTAGATGAAGGTATTCTTCTTGGTTACTCTTCCCAAAGTATATAAATGTTATAATAAAAGACTTGGGAAAATTATTGAAAGTATTGATGTTGTGGTTGATGAAGCATGCAAAAATCCAAAACAGATAAAAACCGAAGATTGTGAAGAAGATGAGGATTATCTTCCCACATCAAATCACACTAATTCTGAAGAAGAAACCAATGAAGCACCAGAAGAAGAGATAATGGTAGAAGAAAAGACTCCGTCTATGTATGTTTAGAAAAATCATCTAGAAACTCAAATTTTAGGACAGATCGAGGCAGGTGTACAAACAAGAAGAACTATTACAGAAGCTTCAAGCTATATAGCATTACTATCTTCCATCAAACCTCAAAATGTAAATGAAGCATGCAAAGATGAATTTCGGATCAAGGCCATGAATGAATAACTTGAGAAAATTGAAAAGAATAATACTTGGGAATTAGTTCCTAAACCTCATAGGAACATCATAGGAACTAAATGGATATTCAAAAACAAGCTGAATGAAAATGGAGAAGTTATTAGAAATAAGGCCGAACTTGTTTGTACAGGATATGCTCAACAAGAAGGTATAGATTTTGAAGAAGCTTTTGCACCTGTTGCTAGACCTGAAGCCATAAGAATGTTACTTGCTCTTTCTTGTTTTTAGAAATTCAAAGTATACCAAATGGATGTAAAATATGCCTTTCTTAATGGAGACTTAGAAGAAGAAGTCTATATTGAGCAACCAGACAGATTCATTCTTGGAAATGATGCAAAACTTGTATGCAGACTCAAAAAGGCTCTCTATGTTCTAAAACAAGCTCCAAGGGCCTGCTATTACTGTCTTGACAAATATGTCCACCAACAAGGTTTTTCAAAGGGATCAAGTAATAGAAATCTATATACAAATATTGACAATAATAAATTGGTAATAATTGTTGTTTATGTTGATGATATCATTTTTAGTAGCAATGAAGAATCCATGAGTCAAAATTTTGCTTCAGTAATGTAGCAAGAATTTGAAATGTCCCTACTTGGTGAGCTTGCATATTTTCTTGGTCTACAAGTTCAACAAAATAAATATGGTACGGCATGGAAGATTCTAAACCAGTATGTACCCTAATGGTAACAGGATCTAGTCTCAGCTCAAATGATGAATCAACGACAGTAAATCAACCAACTTATAGATACATGACTGGCAGTCTACTTTATCTAATAGGTACCCGACTGGACATCATGCATGCAGTAGGAATAGTTGGATGATTCCAAGCAAATCCAAAGGAATCACACCTTCAGGCAGTCAAAAGGATTCTCAAATATCTTCAAGGAACACAGAACTTTGTTTTATGGTATCCTACAGATACAAATATTACACTTCATGCATATACAGATGTAGATTGGGCAAGAAGAATTGATGATAGAAAAAGCACTAGTAGTGGTGCATTTTATATGGGTTCTAGGTTAGTGTCTTGGTTCAGCATGAAACAAATTTCAATTGCATTATCTACAACTAAAGCAGAATATGTGGTTGCTGCATCTTGCTACACACAACTACTTTGGATTATGCAAACGTTGCAATACATTAAGATCACATATACTCCACCCATCTCCATTCTATGTGAGAATACAAGTGCCATCAATATTTCAAAGAATCTATTCATGCACTCCAAGACCAAGCACATACCCATCAAATATAATTTTCTATATGGGCAAGTGCTTGAACAAAATGTAAAATTGGAGTATGTTCCCTCCAAAGAACAAGTTGCTAATATATTCACCAAACCACTGCCCAGAGAGACATTTGAATATCTCAGACAAAAGCTAGGAGTAGCTGCTATATCATCCTGCTATTAAAATCCATTTTTTTGAGAAAAGTTAGTATACGCGAATTTCATCAAGTGTAGTCATGTACATACACTGGTTTCTATGAGCACTATGATGTATATGTTGGTTTGAGGAAAAGAAGTGGGCTAGACTCAGGAGAAAGGGGTCTGATATGGTTCAGTGAATTATCTGCTTTGCTTGATGATGGTTACAATCTATTGATGAGATGTGGAAATATGTTGGCTCTAATAAGTTGTTGATAACTTGATTTATATATGATTGATGATGATGCCTTGATAATTGTTTTGAATATGAAATGATCAAATCTAACAGTGAACATCTGGCACAGGTTTAGGGGGAGCATATGCTTCTAATAATACATTGTTGGCATTATCTTAGAAGATCTTGGTACAAATTCACATAGTTGTTTTTTATTCAGGTGGAACAGGTTCAGGGGGAGAACATGGTTACTGGTCTGGATGTTGATTGAAAGATGCTGCTAATGATAGTTGTTGATGACTATCATGGTCTTGTTTAATATATTTGTTCTATGTTATATATGTCATGTATATCATTTAATGCAAAGGTCATGAAAAGACCTAATTTGTAACCCTGCTATGCATGGGATAGATGATGTAATGTTTCTTGTATAAACAATTGGTATATCCCCGCTTGGTTGGGTGGATGAGTCAAATTTGGTATATCCCCATTTGATTGGGAGATGGATGTATGTATGAGTCTTTGGTGATAGGAATGTCATTGGTGATGTATAGAGTCATGTTATTTTTTTGCAGACCTTTCTTGTGCTTAGGGGGAGCATGGACTCAATCATAGCAGCTCAATTAGCACACTTCAACATATCATAGAATTTAGCATGTACTTAGGGGGAGCATGACCATTTTCCCTTGATGACAAAGGGGGAGAATGACTTGGTGTTGACTTGGTGTTGCCATCAAGTCCAAAGGAGGAGGTTGTTGGAATTGTGTCACAGATGTTGTCCTTGATGGTAACTCACTCAGATGACATATCACGGTACAACGGGGTAACATCACAAAGTTACAGATCAATCTTCAAAAAATGAAGAAAGAGAGGTATATGCAGGTTCACCATTGGCTAAGATGTGTACACACATTGGTTCACTGTATACAAATTATGTATGCGTATGCATGCACTTTCAAAAAAAGAAAAGCGTATATACCTTGGGAAACTAAGTAATTTGTCCGAAGTATTTGGTCCATGGTATTTTGATCCATGGTATTGATCCAAGGTATCTAGTCCGAGGTATTCACCCTAGGTATTTGGTCCAAGGTATTGGTCCTAAGTGGTTTTGGTCCATGGTACTAAGAAAGACCTACAAACTATAAAAGGAGGAGAAGCTAATTAGGTCAAAGTGTGCAAGTATCGAATATCTGATGAAGTGTGAGAACTATTATGTTGGTTATTAGGTTGTGGTGCATATCTAGATCTGAACCAAAAATGAACCTTAGCTGATGATGAGGAATTAGATCTAATGATGAATCAGGATCTTAAGGTGTAAAATGTATTGTCTTTTGTGTTTAACCTCATGTATATTCTAGATCTGAACACTGACGCATATATTATTCTGTAAATGACATGATCTGGGTATAACTAAAGTTTGGAATAGTTGCAGAACTCTAAATTTATATTTGCAGATGTATACGCTATTTCTCTTTGAGTAAAGCGCATGTACATGCAGGTTTGACACATGGATGTAGCGTATACCTTACAAAACATGTTTTAGTTTCTTTTGTTTATTGTTGCAGTGTTCTGAGTTCTGGCTTGGGTTCTAGTTACTGTATTCTGGTGATAGCATTCTGAAAGATCGGATTGATGGGTTGTCAAATTGATTGATTGATTCGGTTGTGTTTGAAAGAATATTGGTTGATGCATATATATTTGATGATTGAATGATGTTGTTGATTGATCCAGTCTAAAAATTTATGAAACGTGGTCCCTGGAAGAAAAGAGAAGGCTCTAGCCTTCTGTAGGCTAGCACCTACATACTAGTAAACATATGACCTAGTACAAGATTTAGGGGGTTGTAGCTCCCTTCCAGTAGAAGCTAGAGAATGGGAGAAGGTTGTAGCCTTCTACAGGTAGAAGCCTACGTACTGGTATAAGACTGCCCTAGTACAAAAATTATAAACAGAATTTTCTTATTGTTAAAAGAAGAAAGAGACGACAATTGCAAGTGGTTTTCACCCACATTGGGTTTCCAACTTATATCTTGGTGTTCATGTGTGTGATGCTTTATTATGCTTTTACTGCACTATCTAATCAATTCCTGATACACTGGTTAAAGCTCAATATATGACAATTTGGGTAAATCAAAAGATCTCTACATATACGTTGGTTGCATTAAGTATAGCTGCATATACATGCTAGTTCATTAAGCTGAAGTAGTGTATAAAAATCAGTTTTGAGAATTGAATTATTGATTTGATAATACTAATTCACCCCCCCCTCTTAGTATTATTTCCAACAAGATCCCTATCCTTAATCAACTGCATTGAATTTCTTGTACAATGCTACATTCTCCTTGTTATGTGCATCTTGAGGTCTTCCTTGCTTCTTATCACACTTTCCTTTAGCCTTATCATTACCTTTCCAGCCTTGCTTAATCTCAGATTTACACTTAGAATCCTCATAACAATGCTTCAAAATCCTAATGGCTTCTTGCAATGTCTGAGGCTCATCATACTTAGTTCGATCTTTAAATGCTAACGGCAGACTATTAACGGACCTTTGAACCTTTCTCTTATCATCCTTAAGATATGGTACATACCTCCACAACTCCAAAAAAAAATATTCTTCTTTTTTCATCTAAACCATGTTCAGCTCATAGAACTCCTTAGCCTTACCTTCATAGTATCTCTTTGACAAGTACTTCTTTCTCAAGAGTCTTTTGAATTGATGCCAACTCAACCCATTTGTCTTGATACATATGACATGCTTCACATCTTCCCACCAGATTTTCGTTTTTTCATTCAAAAAAAATATATATATCCTGGCTTTCATATTCTCTGTATAATCATTCAACTCAAAGAACTTCTTTATCCCACACAACCATGCTTCTACATCTTTTTATATCTTCAACTCTCAATAAAAGGTAGGAGATTTTGCTTTCTTGAACTCATCAACCAATTATTGCTTCACTTTCCTCCTATAATGGTGATGACGATGATGACCATGTTATCCCTCTAAGAGTACTAGAATAGAGGCCATAACCACTACTTCTTTCAAGTGTATCCATCCATCTACTACATCTGACCATCTCATCCCTCTCTAACATGTGTCGTCCATGAGACCCGCTACAAAATTACCCATTTTTCCTTTCCTCCTACCTATAATTGATCTTTGGTTGTATTTGTCTCTACAAATATGATAATATTTGAAGGATCAATACATTGACCTCTGATTTCTTTTCTTGTGCTTGGAAAAGTGTTTCCTGTGATTGAATGATACTGCCATTACCCACCTTACAACTTCCGATAGTTGTCTTTAAACTTCTCAAGGTAGTTGTTTTGTAAGGAAAGTACTCATCCCTTTGTTTCTCATCTGATCTATAAGATGAGTCACGTGAACTGTAATCCACCATTTTTCTTGTCATCTCTGATCTTCTTCTTCCTACAAGCATACCATGTCAAATAAACCAAACATAAACATAATCAAACATATTGATGGGCCTCTAAATTAGACATAACCTAAGGCCCATGCCTCCAAATTAGACATAAATTAAGCCCCATCTAACCTTCCTTCAGCACATTTAACCTCTATTTTTTCATTAGATAATATAATTTTATCTTTAACATGTTCATTAGTAACGTTTATGGATAATTGCATATATGTGCCTAATATTATTTATTTTTGTGGAATATTGTGAGAATATTGTGCAAATTATGAAGATTTGGAGGAGGAGATAATTTAGGGACTTTCTGCCTACTACAAGAGGATCAATATTAAATAATAAATCAAGAATATATTCTAAAACAATTGCATAGATTCTGGAACTCCAATGATTGAGAAAATCTAGGAAAATGTTCCTCGTAATTTAATGCAGATTCATAGTATTGGGAACTAGATCCACTAATTAAGGGATTTTGGTGTGGAAAACTTAGTCCTTTCATAGGGAATTCTTGCTAATAATTTTGTATAAGTACCGAGTCAAATTTTCCTTTAGGGGTTGATTTTCATTAGTCTTCTTGTGGAGTGAACTCATATTTTACATCTCCACTTTCATTTTTTGCAGGGATTTAATAGTATTGATGGAAATAATAAAGATTGGTGACATGTTCAACTTCCAAATATTGGTCTCCTTCATAGTTCTCTGAGTTTCCTTTGGCTCGGCCATCCCAGAAGCCTCAGAGCCCTTTTGTGTCATTTTCTTTTCTTCCTTTCACTTCTTATTCACATGCATCTCTTGTTCTTGTTTTTTCTTTTTTTTTTTGTATTTAGCATTAATGATTTCTTGTTGTAGGATTAGGTTAAATGGTTGAAGTAATTTATTTCTAGGATTAAAAACATAATTTTATCATTGAAATAACTTTGGAAGGTCATAGTAATCATTGAGCTACTTGGATTAGTTTTCTTATTCCCAAATCTAGAGTTCTGGAAGTCCCTTGTAACAAATAAAAATAAATTTCTATGATTTTTTAGAAAATTTTAAGTGGCTTTTATCGAGTTTATTACATTTGAATTAGATTGAAAAAAACATTATATATAATAAAAAAAATTATCCCATTTCATTTTCAATTGATTAGGTTAGGCATTTGAAATATTTACTAGCTCACTAGTTCTCGAATTTCTAGATTTTAGACTAGTAATTTTCCACCATTTTTTAGAATGGGTTAAAAAAGGTCTTTTTTAAATATTCCACTTAGAATGGAAACCTAATAAATCTTAGTCAATAAGAAAAATTGTCCCATCCAATTTGGATTTGATTTTCTTAGCCATTCGATGAGTTATAGTTTCCAATAATACTCTTCTAATGTGTATATACTTGCTTAGCTTTGCTCAAGAAACTTAGTTATTGTTCCTTAGGGTTAAATCAAGACCCCTGGGATCTAAATAAATGATTAGGGAAGACTAAAGACCACTTATGACTTGCCTCACTACCCATGCAAAAAAAATTAGCAATTTGGTTTAATGGACAAATGTATAAATTTGATAATACAATGATGATTTTCATGAACGACATCCAATGAACTTTATTAATGGATCTAAACTATTTGAAATATAATGGTTAATATTTACTTCATGATATTTAATTTATGCAATTATAATAGGTTTCTTTCCTTGTATTTTATTTCTTCCAATGGGTTAAGGTTTCCATTTCGAGCATTTCATTTTCTGCAATTATTTTAGGATATGATTTTATTACATTCACTCCATTACATCATGACAACAAAAGAATGACACATTATATGTTACACATATAATGTTGATACATCTTAAGTTTGCATGAACCCCAGGTTGATAGCTAAAGTTGGTAGCCTTGGGAGTTGCAACATTCTTGTTGCAATATTGAGGCTCATCACTTCTTGGCATCGTTTTCGGGAAGGTGTCAAAGTATGCATTGTTTTCTTCCCTAGTTTATTCATTTCTTTTTATTTATGAAAAAATAAATAAAAATTAATTAGGCATATTACATTGCATTACACATTCTAATTCAATTTTTTTTTTTATAAAAGGAAAAAAAAAAATACTTCTCCAACACCAAACCCCCCCCCCCCCCCCCCCCATTTGATCACATGGTTCAGTAAGAGCCACATCACCATTCATTTTTGCAGATAGAAGAAGAGGAGTAATAGAGAAGGATGAAGAAATGGTGGAGATGTTGAACAATGAAATAAGATCTTCTTGGATTCCCCATTCAATATACTAATTTCAGTGTGCATATGAAGAACATCCCTCCATCTTTCCTTCCCAACTTTCATGGTATGAGGTCAGAGCATCCGGAAACCTTTCTGTTCGAATTTGAAATTGTTTGTAGATCTTATGGTTACCTACTAAACACTCAAAAATTTAGATTGTTTCCAACAACATTAAGGGATAGAGCTCTGAAATGGTTCATGAGTTTAGGGACTAATTCAATAAGATCATGGGATGATATGAAAATTATATTTCTAGAAAAATATAAAGATCGTGATCTTAAGAAAGAAATCCTTAGAATGAATCAAAAGAAGATGAGAGCCTTGAGAATCTAATAGAGAGGTTCGTGTATAATGCTAAGACGGAAAAACTTCATCATTCAGGATCCGATACACTGAAAACCCTCTTACTTAGAACAATTATGTATGAGTGGATTGATCTCCTTGATCTCATGAGTAGAGGAGATGTATACTAATTATCATTTGAAGAAAGTTTTGAAACATGCAAACACATATCAAGAGGAATGGAAAGAGTAAGTAAATCAACATCGAAATTGGTAAGTCAAGCTAAACATCGAAATTTGCTTGATAACTTTAAAACATAAATTTTTAGCAATCTAAGTGAACAAGTAAAAATATTAAGAATACAAAATGAGAAAAAAGAACATGTTGATATTTATGTTTTCCATGCAGAATCACATGATGTTACATACTGCCCCTTATTACCCAGATTGAAGGAAGTTTACCCAGAGGATAATGGAGCAAGTGAATTGCCAATGCAGGTATGTTATATAGCTCCAAGAAGACTATGGCAGCCTATTCTGTTAGGTCCTTATACAACTAGTGTAACCCCTTATTGATATTATTACAACCCCCTTATTATATTGTTGTGCCCATGTAGTCCCCATATTTTTTTTTATATACCTAGGGGGGATAATATGGGGTACAAAGGGAGGTACGCAAGGGAATAATGTAATAATGGGATGGACCATAATAATAAACAAGGTGGTTAACCCATATCATGTAAGGGACCACAAGTAGTTAGTAATAATGTAATAGGCCCATGGTATTAGATAGATGGTATTGAGGGAACCATGGTAATGACCCATGGTATTGTATGTATGAGGCCTATATAGAAGCTAGAGACTCCACATTGAGAGAGGTCAAGGAATATTGTATGAACAAGCCTATGGCTTGTGGAGTGTTCTCCTTCCTTAAGGAGTGAATGTATGGTGTTTTCATACCTTAAGGGTTTGATCAATAAAGAGAAGAATTTCTATCTATTTCTATCTTATTATTTCTTGGGTTTATTTTCATTGTCTTATATTTCTAGATCATATTTATAACAAGTGGTATCAGAGCAATTTCTTAGGCCAAAGTGGAGAATATTTTTAATTTTTTGTAGGATTTCTAGGGTGGTGAGTTTGCAGATCAGATTTGTATGTTTTGGAGAAAAATCTACAAAATCTAATGGCAGATCTAGATTCTTTGTGAAAAAATTCCCAATTTCAAAAACAAAAATCGGCCGAATCAGAGTCCGGATGAAGGAGATATCGATGATCTAAAAATTAGTGGTGTTGCAAATATTTTTTCAGGATAGCAAGTTTGTGGCACAGATCTGTACATTTTGGTCCAAAATCGATAGAATATAATTACATATCTGGATTATTTGTGAAAAAGTACCCAATTCCAAACAAAAAAAAAATCAGTCGAATCAAAGTCCAGACGAGGGAGATATCGCTGATTTAAAATCAGCTCTTTTTTTAGATATTTTTTGTGACGACGAGACAGTTGCAGCGTGGATCTAAAATTCCAGTGTCTAGATCTATATGCTTACCACATAAGAACATGTAGAATGATTGTTTCATTTTCGAAAATATATCATAATAGGGATTATGAGCAATATTGACAGAATTGTGGCCATTTCAAATTTTCGCCAAATTTTTGTTGTGATGGCAGGCCTAGATTAGAGTTTGAGGGATGTGTATAAATTTGATGGCTCTCATCCAACTATATGGCTAGCACAAATGCAGAAATATTTTAGATTGAATTACATCATAGATGATGCGACTCAGCTGAGTGTGGGAATCATGTACTTGGACCATGAAAGATGGAAATGGTGGCAGTGTCATAAAAAATGCCATCGAAGGACAACTACGTGGAAAATGTTCATAAAATCTATTTGTGACCACTTTAACCATAAATCTAATCTTGTGGGTCCTCTTACTAAGCTCACACAGACAAACACACAAGCTAGAAACAATTTTATTTTTACAGGAAAGAAGGAAACTAAGAAACCTAAAGGATTATTTTCTGTTGATATCTCCTTATTTCAAGTTCATGGATTGGTTCAGAAGGAGAAGATCATTGTTTCTATAAATCCTATTTGCAAGAATAATTTTATCAACGTTAATTTGGCAAAAAAGTTGCAAGTTTCAACAAAACACACTGAAAACACACAGGTGGATGATGAGGATGTTCAAGTGTATAAGGATTTGAAGATTTCTATGGATAAGTATGTATTGCATGGTGATTTTTATACTTCAAAGATGGATAATATGGATGTTGTTTTGGGATATCCTTAGACAGAATCTGTGGGTACTATCAATATTAATGTGTAGAAGAAATTCCTGAAGCTTTGGTATAAAAAGAAGAAAATTACATTACAGGATATTTCCATCAATAAACAAGTAGAGTACATGGAGGCTGAAGCAAAAGATGTTCCAGGGACTGACATATCAGATGATGAGCCAGTTATGATTGACAATCAAACCCAAACAGAGGCTGAAGTAGAAAAGGTTACAAGTGTTCATACATCAGATGAGGGCTCAGTGGTTGAAGTAATATTAAAAGATAAGACACCACAACAAGCACCACAACATGCACCAGATAACAATCAGGCTCCAGTGAAGGGTGAATTAAAGAAAAAGACACTGTGGGTTAAAGCTTCAACATATCATCACCCACATCACGCCGCAAGAAAGCAACCAACAAGATGGCAACCAATTAGCCACATGGACAACAACCCCCACATGATGGATAGCAAGGAGCAGAGATCCACCTACTACACACCAACACAGAAGAGCTGCCATGGTCAACTTCCATTTCAAGCGAGCAAGGCACCAGCGAGATCAAGGGTTCACCTTTATCTTGGATGGCTAGATGCACGTGCATGGTACCAGTGGACTACTCTTTTGAGTAGATCTTATTATTTGTGTTCTTCCAATGTTTCGGGGACGAAACATGTTAAGGGGGGTGGAATGTTATATACCTAGGGGGGATAATATGGGGTACAAAGGAAGGTACCCTAGGGAATAATGTAATAAGGGGATGGGGTATAGTAATAAATAAGGTGGTTAACCTGATTTGATATGAAAATATAAGATGATGCAAATAAATAGCAAAAATAACAAGATCAGAATATAGCTAGAAATGCTTCTTTATTGATCAAAACCCTTAAGGTAGGGAAACACCATAAATTCACTCCTTAAGGAAGGAGAACACGCTACAAGCCATATCCCTATTCATACAATATTCCTTGACCTTTCTCAATGTGGAGTCTCTAGCCTCTATATAGGCCTCATACATACAATACCATGGGTCATTACCATTGTTCCCTCAATCCCATCTATCTAATACCATGGGCCCATTACATTATTACTAACTACTTGCGGTCCCTTACATGATACGAGTTAACCACCTTATTTATTACTATGGTCCATCCCATTATTACATTATTCCCTTGGGTACCTCCCTTTGTACCCCATATTATCCCCCCTAGGTATATAACAGTGTTATTGTTGTGTCCCATAGAAGCACACTATTGTTATTAGTGTGCCCTTAGATTATTATTGTTATGTTAGCTTTGATTGTATGATGACCCCTTAGACTCCTATATATAGAAAGGAGGTCTTGTCATTTGTATCATCCAAGAATTGTTCATTTGTGTAATATAAAGAAGGTTTCCCCATAAAAGAGGCTAAATTCTAAGGTGTTGATCTATCTTTTCTATATTTTTGTGAGTTGGTTTCATAACATTTGGTATCAGAGTTCTGGATTCTAGGAATTCGCTGCTCCAAACAAGTCATTATGGCATTTTCGCTATAACTTTTTCACTACGAAGTTTCATAAGCTAAAAAAAAAAACCCATTTGAGAAGAAATCGGTCTAAACCATGTGTCTGAATCTAAGATCTTGTCTCGCTATATGTTCGAAGATATGATCTTAGGAATTTAGGGTTTTTCCAATCTCCAGAATTTCATCTCAAACAGGTCATCATGAACTTTTCGCTATAATATTTTTTCTATGAAGGTTCAAACTCTAAAATTAAAAATCATTTAAACCAAAACCTTGGTGAACCTAAAGTCCAAATTTTAGATCTTTTCTCACTATATTTTCGGAGATATAATCTGAGACATTTGGTGTTTCTGCAGGCTCTCGAATTACATCCTAAATAGGTGACCTTGGGAAAATCGTCATAACTTTCTCTTTGAGCATCAAATTGAAATTTCGTCAAAAGTTTCAGAAAGAGGATAGACTGTAGTTTTCTATCTATTGGTTTTAGGTCCTAAGGTTGAAACTTGGACACGTGGCACTTCGTACAAATTTTGTCTACAGAACTAGTCTATAATTGGGTCCTCGTGGGAGATTTAACATAACGCTTCCTTACAAAATCTAATCTTGATCAGAATTTTTGGGTTAGAAAGAGGACTTAGAGGGCTACTATAGGACGAAATTTCAGAACTTGGAGATCTGAAATTACAGAGTTACAGTCATTTCAAGATCGAGCTCCTAAAATCAAGAAAATGCAATATGAGGAAGTTTGATGGCAACGATATGATAAATTGGATACTACAAATGGAGCAATATTTTGATCTACGCGAGGTGAAACTGTTACAAAAGGTATGTATTGCATCTTCAAATTTAGAACCGAATTAATTTTTATCGTATAAAGGGTTGTGTTGTCATAGAGTACTTGTCATTTGGTCAATTTTCACGAAAGAAATGATAGCACATTATGAGGATACAAAGAGTAACACCTTCTTTAGCCAATTGATAAATCTCAAACAAAAGGGTTTAATGGCAGAGCACACTAAGGATTTCAAAAAATTGAATATAAGGGTAAATGATATTCTAGGGAAGAAAATGATTGATGTCTTCATAGGGACATTAAAGGATAACATTCAACATGAGGTTCATCTTTGGGAACCTGATTCATTGAAGAAGGCATTTAGGTTGGCAAGAAAAATTGAAAGCGAAATTATGGAAACAAGGAATCCCACCACTCATTACTATAATTATGGAAGTTTTTTTTCTCTTAGCCTTCCACAACCTACAAGGTTTACACCACAACAATTGAAGAAAAAAGAGAAAAAGGGCTTTGTTACAATTGTGATAGAAAATACACTAAAGGTCATAGGTGTGATGAGAAGAAATTATTTTACATAGATTATGAAAAAAAGGAAGAAAATGATCAAGAAAAATCAAAAGAATAGGATATACACCAAGAACCAACCCCAGAGAAAGAAGAAATGAATCCGACCATATCTTGTAAAGAATTGGAAATAATTACCACTCCTCAATCTCTCACATATCAGGAATAAAAAGGTTCAAGAAGTGAAAGATCACATCGAGAAAGAAGAAATGAATCCTAGCATATCTTTTAATGCATTGGCCGGAATTACCACTCCTCAAACTATCAAGATAGAAAGACATATCAAGAACAAAAATGTTCAAGAAGTGAAAGATCACATTGAGCATCAAGAAATAAATCTGACCATATATTGTAATGCATTGGAAGAGATTACCACTCAAACTCTCAAGATAGAAGGACATATCAAGAAGGAAAAGGTTCAAGCAGTGAAAGATCAAATCAAGCATCAACAACAAGTTCTACAACTTTTAAAGGATATTGCCACTTTGGTGTAGAATCAAATGAAACAAGAGGCAAAGTTTTGATGTAGGCGATTGGGTATTTTTACAGCTACATCTCGAGCAAGATATTGATGAGAAGGAAACGTTGGCAATCCTAAATGCACTTAAGAAATGGTGATCTTATCTAATGGGAAGACACTTGAAGGTAAAACTGCATCATGATAGTTTGAAATAATTTTTAGAACAAACATTATCTTTAGAAGAAAAGAAAAAATGGGTCACAAATATGTTGGGTTATTATTTTAAAATCATCTACAAAAATGGGAAGCCAAATGTTGTTGCATATGCACTCTCAAGAAGCGATGAGGATGTGGAAGCATTGTTTTGTGTTATTTCTATTATCCAACCAGATTGGATAAATGAAGCAAGGGATGGATGCAAGAATGATGAAGAAGTGTCGCCACTCATTCAAAAGTTACAGAAGATCCCAATTCAAACAATATTGCTAGAACCTTATGAGAAAGGAAGAATCATATTGGAACCTGGAGCAATCAAAGAAATAAGAACCCAACACCTACGAAATCGATCAATTTCAGAGTATTTCATCAAGTGGAACAACTTACTCGCTGAAGATTCCACATGGGAGGACAATAATTTATACAAAAGAATCAAGAACTACTCAAGCATTGCGGACAACACTTTTTGAAGGAGAGGGGCATGTTAGGTCCCTATACTACTAGTGTAACCACTTATTGTTATTAGTACAACCCCCTTATTATATTTTTGTGCCCATGTAGTCCCATATTGTTATTAATATGCCACATAGAAGCCCACTATTGTTATTAGTGTGCCCTTAGATTATTGTTATGCCGGCTCCAATTATATGATGACCCCTTAGACTCCTATATATAGAAATGAGGTCTTGTCATTTGCATCATTCAAGAATTGTTCATTTGTGTAATATAAAGGAGGTTGCCCCATCAAAGAGCCTGGATTCTAAGGCGTTCATCTATCTTTTCTATCTTTTTTTGAGTTGGTTTCATAACATATTCAATCTAATATGAAGAAAGAGCCTAATTCAAAATTTCAAGATTATGCATATCCATCTCAAAGTAATTGGACCACACCCATTCCTTGGCAAACTTGGTCATCTCAACCTCAAAATGAATCTTGGAAACAAGGTTGGCAAGGAACTTATGGGAGCCATCCACAATATCCTCAATATTTTCCTCAATATCCTCCATTCCCAACTCCATGTTATGCCTACCTTTCAGCTCCACCACAACCAAATCCATCTTAAATATCCACTCCCACTCAACTACCCATACCACTATTTTTGAACCCACACAAAGAAGTAGCTCAACCCACTTACAATGTTGAGGTACAACACTTCCAAATATCTCGTCTTAATCTAAATGTTATTCATCTTAGATCATGAAGAGTATCATAGAAAAATAGATTCTCTTGATATCATTGAAGGACAACATGCAGAAAAATAAGATTCATATGAGAATACCAAAGAATCATGGGTTTCACTTGACGAAGAGAAGACATAAGAATCATGGATTAAGAAAGTACCCTCATGTTTACCATCATATCCTCTATGTCTTCAAGAGAATAATCAAAAAAAGAAGAAGATCTAAACTTCCTGGAAGAACAAGACATCCAAGATTATCCAAATTAGCAAGTGGACCAGGGGCATCACAAGTATATTGAAATATGGTTCCAGAAAGTCACTAAGTTGCAAGAAAACTTTCTTCTTCAATTGTGCTTGATAAAATCTCAGTCAAAGAATTTGGTCTCTTACATCTAGGTACATTTGAAGCCTACACATCAGTTTATCTGTCATCTTGATGTGCACTTACCTTCATTGGAAGTATTCCTACACTTGAAAAATGATTTCATTTTTTCAAGTAGAGTAGGATAGGAAAGAAATAAAAAAAATGAACAATAAGGAAAAAAAAAAAAAAAAAAAAATCTCAAGTGAAAGCCTACTTTAAGGCACCTGAGATTGGCTCATTGATTGAAAACCTCCATGAGGCATTTAGTGGGTTGGAAAAATAAAAAAATGAGAAAAATAAAATATCCTAGGTGAAAACCTCCTTTCAGGCACTTAGGCAAACCTACTAGTTGAAAAACTCATTGAGGTGCCTATTAGGCACAGAATAAAAAGAAAAATATTTTCTCCATGTACCCCTCTCTCATGAATGCAGGTGCTCTCCAAACACTGTAAGAAACAAAAACAATTTATCCACCAAAAGAAAGGTTTATCACAAGCCTAGCCAAAAGAAGTCAAATTTTGACTTTCTCCTTCAAGGCCCAGATGCTCCAGAAGGACCAAGAGCATGCCAATTCATCACTCTCATCTATTTGCAGCATCCACTCATCATTCCCAAAATTTTACCACTCATTTTCTTTATTGTCCTGAAATACTACAGGAAATTTTGTAGTTACTACAGGAAACCTTGTAGTTACTACAAGAAACATAAATAGATAGAGGATAAATTTATTTTTGTTATATATTGAAAACCATGCATCCATTTGCCAAGATGTTTCTCAGAGAGATGCATATGGATGATAGTAACATGCCCAAGAAATTTCAGAAAATTCCAATGCACAATTTTTGAGAAATCTACCTCGATCACTTACAACCATTTTTGAATTTTCTCGATATTAGTTCATCCATTTACAAATCTGTTTCATGGGGATATTTGTATGGATGTTGGTTACATGAACAAGAAATTTCAACAAATTCTAGTGCACAGTTTCCAAGAAATTGACCTCCATCAACTTCAACCATTTTTATTTTTTCTCTAGATTCATGCATTCATTGGAAAAATTGTTTTTGTGGGGAAGTGAATAAGGATGATGGCAACATGCTCAGAAAATTTCAGGTCAATCCAGTATACCATTTGGAGATATGGATTTAAACAAGATGCTACAGGGTTTCCTCTAGTACTATAGGATGTCCTAGTTTACTACAGTAAACAAGTTGAAAGCTATAGGAAGGTACAGAAGGTGAAATAAAGTGTGGGAGTCGTGTGTAATGGTGGAATAAGCTATAGGGAAGGTGAACATCGCCCATGTCCAATCGCAATAGTCCAAGAAGGGCATATTTGACTAAGATAGCTTGTTGATGGTAACTAGAAAACAAAGTTTTAGAATCACCAAGCTATGAAGACTTGTACAGAAGAAAACAAAGGAAATTGTCACCTCCAAAGGACCATGGATCCATCATCAACTTAGTAGTAGCATGCTTGCCTCTCCAACAACCATCAGGTAGGTACATGTATGCAATATTCTTAACCTCTTCTCTTGAGCATATTATAGTTAGAAATTTGTTGTCAATGCATGAGAGATGAGGTTTTATAATCTAAGGATGGGTCAATAGTCTCGACCACCTTCAACTAGTTAATTTTAGCCTACTCCTTCACTCATGCAATTGGGAAAATCCAAATTCAGAGGGGTGATGATTTTGAGGAATGGGGACAACAATTAAAAGAAAAAATTTCCGCAAAGGCCAAATTACCACCGCACTCCACGCCCTCCATCAACTTCATATCCACTATGTATCCATTATTCATCCATACTATTTCATAATAAAAAATTAATATTTTTCAAGAACAAACCCCACACTCTGTCTCACCTTGAGAATTTCTTGAAAAGAACACACAGAGCATATCCTCTCCAATTTCACAAACCCACACTACTCCCTCTAAGCCATATCATCATCCTCCAACCCCTCTACCTCATTTTTCGTCACTCCCATAGAGTTAGAAGACCCTAAAAGAGAAGGAATCGTTGCTATCAAAAGGAAGAATGTTGCTACAAGAAGGAAGAAAGGAACAAATTGTGCTAAAACCCAAAATGGAAGTGCCTAAGAGAGACCTAATCAAAAAAGAAAACTCCAAGGCCATCAGACAATCATCTAGGCCACAAAAGAGTAGAAGAAGACAACAAATGGCAAGAAGGCATTCACCATCAAAATAGAACTCAAACTACATTAATGAAAAGAGCCTTTCCAAGAGATCTCTAATATTTTTCTAGATTTTGTCCAAGGCCTAAAAGATGTTGTAGAAAGAGAAGAAAGGCAAAGAAGTCAAGTCGAGGGCCTACCCTAGGCTCAGACTATCATTTCTTCTCAAAACAGGTTTAAACAACCTGCTATAGGGTTTCTTGTAGTTACTACAGGCTGCTATAGGGTTTCCTGTGGTTACTACAGGAATTACTACAATATGTCTTAGTTCTCATCTAAAGGCATTTTCAAGGTTTCACAGGTATCCAAATGGTGGAAAAGTGTACCAGAAGGCTGGAAAGGGATGTGGAAAACCTTGCCAAACTAAAAAATATTCCAGGACCCATATTGAATAATGGGAAGAAGGCATAATAATGGTCTCAAGTAACACTGCAATTTTTTCTATGCACAAACAGTTTTAGAAAAATGAGTGAAAATGGAATGAAGGTTTCAAGGGAGAGGATATGAGTGAAATGGATCTACATGTCAAAGTGTTCACTTGCAAAGAGTAAGGTTATGTTTTTTTCGTGAAATGTTTTTAAACAATCATGAAAAGAACAACTGAATTTTTGTGCTTGTCCTTCCAGAACATACAACCAAGATTATTAAGAGAAAGGACTGAGGAATGCACAAGAGAGAGGCCACCAGAACCATGAATGAGGCACAATGAGGTCACTAAGTTTCTCAGAGGATGAGCAACACTTTCAGCAGCGGGGTATGATGGGCCTCTAAACTAGACATAAATTAAGGCCCATATAACCATCCTTTAACACATTAAAAATGTCTTTATGGATTAAATAATATATTTTTAACTTTAATATGTTCATTAGGAAGGTTTATGGATAATTGCATATTTGTGGTTAATATTATTTATTTTTGTGGAATATTGTGAGAATATTGGCCCAATTATAATGATTTGGAGGAGGAGATAATCTAGGGACTTTATCCCTACTACAAGAGGATAGATATTAAATAATAAATCAAGAAGATATTATGAAATAATTGCACAGATTATGGAGCTCCAATGATTGAGAAAATCTAGCAATCGATTCCCTGTCATTTAATGCATATTCGTAGTATTGGGAAACCAAATCCACTAATTAAGGGATTTTGGTGGGGAAAACTTCCTCCTTTCATGGGTAATTCTTCCTAATAATTTTTTATAAGAACCAAGTCAAATTTGCCTCTACAAGTTGATTTTTATTAGTCTTCTTATGGAAAGAACTCATATTTTTGCAGCCCCACTTTCATTTTCTGTGGGGATGTAATAGTATTTATGTAAATAATGAAGATTGCTGACATATTCAGCTTCTAAATCTTGTTATTCTTCATATGACTCTGAGTTTCCTTGTTCTTGGCCATCCCAGGAGCCTGAGATCCCTTTTGTACCATTTATTTTTCTTCCTTTCACTTCTTATTCACATGCATCTCTTGTTCTTGTTTTTTCTATTTTTGCATTTAGTATTAATGATTTCATGTTGTAGGATTGGGTTAAATGGGCTATTTATGTTATTTTGCAAGGTAACAAGCATAATTTAATCATTTTAATAACTTTGGAATGTCATAGTAAACATTGAGCTACTTGGATTAGTTTTCT
This sequence comes from Pinus taeda, assembly GCA_000404065.3. NCBI lineage: Eukaryota > Viridiplantae > Streptophyta > Pinopsida > Pinales > Pinaceae > Pinus > Pinus taeda. Next base: position 154,272 of record APFE030116596.1, read on the forward strand.
TATTCCCAAATCTAGATTTCAAGAAGTCCCTTATGGAAAATAACAATAAATTTTAGCAATTTTTAGAGCATGCTAAAAAGCTTCAAACAAGTTGATTTCACTTTCGTTATATATATAAAAATAAAAATAAAAAATAAAAAATAAAAAAATTTTAGTTAATGAAAAAAATTACACCATTGCATTTAAACTTGATTAGGTTAGGAATTTGATAGATTTACTAGTTCACTACTTCTCGAATTTCCAGATTTTTAGACTAGTAATTTTCTACCATTTTTTAGCATGGTTTAATAGATGCCTTTTTGGGTGAATACACTTATAATGGAGACCTAGTACATCCTATTAAATACAAAATTTGTCCCATCCAATTTTGATTTTATTTGCTTGTTCATTCGGTGAATTATAGTTTCCTGTAGTAAAGCTATTGTTTCCTATAATACTCTTCTAGTGTGTATATACTTGCCTAGATTTTCTTAAAAATCTTGGTTATTATCCCATGGGGTTGAATAAAGAACCCTAGCTCTAAATCAATGATTAGGGAAGAATAAACACCACTTTGGACATGCCTCTTTACCCATGCAAAACATTTAAGCATTTTGGATTAATGGACAAATTTATGAATTGGATAATACAATGATGATTTTCTTGATTACCACATCCAATGAACTCTATTAATGGATATAAACTCTTTTAAATGTAATGGTTGACATTTACTTCATGAGATTTACTTTATGCAATTAAAATAGGTTTCCTTCCTTGTATTTTCTTTCTTGCAATAGGTTAAGGTTTCCATTTCGAGCATTTCATTTTCTGCAATTAGTTTAGGATCTGATTTTATTACATTCACTCTATTACATCATGACATAAAAGGAAGGAAAAATTGTATGCTCCACATATGGTGCTGATACCTCTTAATTTTGTACGAACCTCGAGTTGATAATTAAAGTTGGTAGCCTTGGGAGTTGTAGCATTCTTTTTGCAATACTGAGGCTCATCAAATACCTTAGTGAAGTTCAGGGCAGGTTATCTCATCTGCACAAATCAATATATATATATATATATATATATATATATATCGATTGTTTCAACATCAACATCATGATGACACAAGACCACAATAATTGTCATCACAATGCATGCATAAGAATCACATCGACAACTAACATGCATGTATAACAATCATCCATCCCATATATTCAAAGTGTTTGAACCTAGATGCTCTGATACCAATATGTAACACCCCTCCCACATGTACCCAATTTCAAAAGTTTTCTAAGGTAAACATGAGAAATGACTCACTATGACATGAGTAAATGCCTAGTTCGCATTAAGGAAGTGGGGCGTACAAACTGAACACATATTGTCACCCTATAGGGACCACATATCACTCAGGAGCTAAACAACCACCCCATGTGATAAATTCCTGAGCTAAAACCTTCTTTCTCTTACCTATCACCACAGTCACATGCATAACAAGGCTAGAGTGTGGTTATAGGCCTTCAACTACATACATAGGTTTTCTTCCATGTGGTTATGACCTACATTCCTCATCTCAATGCATATAGTCTAAAGATCTAAGCCACTTTTCCCAGCTAACCTCCAAAGCATTGCCTAGATCTTCCTGTAACTTTCCATAATCATATTTGACATTATGGAAAGGATAAACATTCAAATTTGAATTAGAAACTTGACCTAGACTACCCAAAACACACTAAAAAAATTTTCAAATACATCGCACACATGTAATCTACAAGTCATGAATTCATATATGATCATAAATTGATAGTATTCGTTTTCAAATCACTAAGAAGGCTCAAATCCCTCTCTATCTAGCTATAATAACACTTGTTAGGCCATTCATTCATCTACCATTCAAGTACTTATCAAAACATGTCAAGAGCCATAGATAGAATACATCATATAACCAACATATAACCAGCACATAAACCATTACCAATCAACCATAACATCACCATCATAATCAATACAATTGTTCATAGATCACAATAGGAAAATATCTCATACTAGCATGTGAAAATACCAACCAAGTCAAGGACTTCCACATACCAACAAACCATAGATTGAGTTGAACAAAATCTCTCTTTCAGCCAATCACGCCCATGCCATATTCCAAGTATGAATTCAAGATATCATGGAATAAACCAAGACAAACTAACCATAGATCCCAGAGGAAAAAGAAAACTCCAACCCTCAACCATAGTGATTCCACCTCTACAATCAGACATCACTGACATCAACCAGATCGGTATCTACCCAAGTCTTTTGGGGCTTTAGGAACTAGTAACCCCACCTAAAGCCTTCAAAGGTTGCAAAGAATTTTTCCAACTCAACTGTAGGTACTAGTAACTCAACCTGGCAAGGGATCCAAAGCATTTGTCCCAACCTAGGTTCTAGGACTAGTAACTCAACCCAATATTTTGGAGGGCTTCCAGAGCGTTTGTTCTGACCCAAAAACATATGGAATATGAGCACCAATAAGGAAAAAAAACAAGTGTAAAACCCACAACACAATGGCTTATATATAGGAAAAGTAAAGGGAAGGCTAAAATCACTGTCAATTCAGGAAAATCTCCATGCAAATGACAACAAATAACCAGAAAATCACATGCATATACCATGCATCTAGAAATCAATAAGGAAATCACGCATGCAACTTGTTACTTACAACAAAATCTTAGTCCAGTTGTTGATCCAATTGTTCCCTTACGCTTTCCTACTTTCCTTTGTCTTCATTCTTCAAATCCAAGTGAGTGATAAAATGCTCCAAGCATGCTCCAAGAATCAATGTTTCTCTAAGTGTGCAAGAGTATGTGAGAATGAGAGAATGAATTGAGAGCTCTCCCTAAAACTATCAAAAGGCTAGAAATTGATCAGCATAAGCCTTTTATCATTGAGGACTCTATTTTCTTCATTTTCCTTAGATTTCCCTCTCATGAAAATATGTGTCTATTCACCTTCCTTTTGACTTATTTTCTTTTATTTCATAAATAAAATGTCAATTATTGTCATTTTGTCTTTGTCAATTTCCATAGCCATAATTAATCACAAGTGATATATATCACTATGTTTTCCCCAACATTCAACTTGGAATATTTGTCCCATTACCTTGGCCTTATTTTATATTCACATAGAAAATCAACCAGGGGTTGCTACATCTAGTGTGAGTTTCCATGAAGTAGTTAGCTGGAGAAAATTCAAGTCTAGTTAGAGTTTGCATGATTCCATATTTAGAAGGTTTGATGTTTATATACCCATGTTTGGGTCATTTTAATTTGAACGAAGATACAGAGATGAGCCACAACTAGGTGAATGTATATGAGAGAATCAAGTTTTTTGGTTAATAGAGTAATTGAGAAATAACTTGAGTTTTCTGTGTATTTTGTGTTTTACTCATCCATTTTTCAACCAAGAGTGTGGAGGTCGTTGAAATTAGTTCGATCCTTTTTTAGGAATAAATATTCAAGGATTCGTTGGATAAAGGTCGAGGTATATGATGGTTAAGTCAGGCACGCGTTGAAAAGCTATGTCAAGGTATGACTGAAGCAAGATATAGGGAGAGAAAGAGGCGATATGGAAAAGAGAAAAAATAAAAATGGAGTGGTATAGAGTGGAGTCAATGTGTGATGTGTGAACACTATAAGGGTTTTGTTCCAAATCATGTGTATTTTCCCAAGAAATTGTAAGACCTAATGTTTAGAAATACATGTTGTACATGAGAATGCATTGTTGTAAATCCTTAAGCCTTAATTGCTCCATGGAGTCATCAAGTTGTAGAATGGATCACTTGGATAGGTACCAAGGTGGTAGGTGTACTAGTACCCTAACTTTAGGGTGGAATTTGTGATCTTAGGTGAGATTCTCGATCAATGATTGAGACTAGGTTAATCTTCCCAAATCAATTTTAAGGGGGGATTGTTAGGGTGGTTCGAATAAACTTGATTTAGTCAAATTACGAGTTGTTTTTGGCTTCATGGGTATGACAACCTATGATTTTTTCCCTAGTATTTATTTTGAATGTATCTTATTTAAATTCCAAAAATATCCATGTTAATTTATTCACGTGGTCATTAGGATCAAGAAAAAATGTCTTTAAAGGTCGTGGAGGCGGCGTAGTGGTAAAGTCGGCCTCGTCATGATGAATTGGTCTTGTGTTCGATCCCGAGCAAGGTCGTAGCTCGTCGTGCGAGTAGTTAGTCTAAACCGGGCCAAGCCCACTACCTTTTGTCCACATGGGGTAGCTCAAGCGGCAATGGCCATGGAAATGAAGTCTCACCGAACCGGAAGTCTTGGGTTCAAATCTTGGGCTACCCTTCCCCCGTTGAGGGGTACTTAATGGACATGTAAATCGGAGAGTCCCGCCCAAGCCTACAAAAAAAAAGAAAAAATGTCTTTAAACACTACCACGTCTCTCAGTATTCCTTGATCCTAACGCTAAAGCATATCACAAGTTGCACATGTAGATTTCATCATAGAATTATGTGATTCATTTGCTCTTATAAGGTTTGAAATTATTAGTTAAAATTTTTCTTAGCCCATAGAGCCCGCTCATTTCCTCTACGCCTCTGCAACCATCCTCTTAGTGATGTCCATGACATCTATATGTTTGAGATAAAATTGATAACTGTGTGGGTTGAGATGGGAAAAAAAAAATCTCATCAACTTTGTCTTTCGTCCATCCATTATAAAGGCCAAAATCTTTGGTCTTTACTTTACGATATTATGTAAAAAAGGAGGTGTGTTACCACTCATACCATATATTTGGTTGTTTGCTTTTGAATGCCAATCCAAAAAATGTATATGATTTTTTTTAACGTTGACGACCGTGAAGTCACATTTATGTAGGACACAATTTCAATTTTCATTATATCCATATGTTTACAACATATATGTAAACACTTCATAGTTAAACGAAGCCGCTGCAAATCAAGAAGATCCTGCGACTGAGAATTGACGTGCTGGTTTTACTTTTTCTTTTTATTGCATTCAATCTCGAAAATAATTAAAATTTTCCTTTTTCAGTATATTAATTCCCATTAGAGAAACTCATATTTGTATGAATTGTACAAGAGATCCACGATTATAACAATGGGACCATCGATTCTATGTTGATAATCCATCATCGCTATTTACTTTATTGGGGAGATACAAAATGAATATAGACCTAACTCTAGAGGAAAAACTAAAGGCTTGCCATGGCTAATGCTTGTCACAACTTTATGTATAATTACACAGGTGTGTTGTTTACTTGGTGTGATTAAATTTTTTGATGACTTTATGTGTAAATCAAAAGTTTTTGTTGCACATTCTAAATATATATACATATGAAATTATGAATATCACGAAATATCTACAATACTTTCTCTCATAATAGGCTGAGTGTTTGAGATAAATTTTTCTGAATTGCAAAAATACGGAGTTGCTTTTTTCAAATGCTACTTTTTCTATGACAACTACTGCAAATCTCATCAAGGAGTTTTGTGAGGAGGTGAGAAGCTGAGATATTCTGAGAGAATATCCTACCCACTTCATGTGTAATTTAGATTGCTGATATATCATTCCAAAGATCTCCCAAGTTCTACTTGACTATAATCAATTACAACTCTACGATTTTCTTTTTCAATGAATGTTAAAATTTATATTAACGCATTCGGACATTGCTTCTCTTATGTGCAATATTTGTAATGCATTATCTATGAATCATATAAATATCCATAAATTGCAAATAGAATATGGAATTGAAAACTTCAATCCGCGTGCCCATTTTGCTCTGGAAGAGAAACAGTGAGAATTCTCTGCATTCACCTCGCTAGAAGAGAAATGATAAGTATAAGATGGATGTGTTTTGAATAAGAATAAAATTAAAATTAAAACTAAATATAGCTAATTGGAATTAAATAAATATAATAATTATTGTATAATTATCTAGGGAGACATTTTATAGTGGTATGCAAGGTTAATAAGATATGGAAAAAAATATTAGATAATAGTTATTCCAAGGTTGTGGGGGAGAGACACATTCCATACTGGTATCTCTAAGCCATCCATTTTGAAATATTTTGCATCTTGAATTTCTTAAATATTTTTATAATTTTAGATCTAAGGTATTCTAAAATATGTTTACATAAATTTAATAGTGCAGTAAATGGATTATATCTTAATTATACGATATCAAAATTAGAATTCCAATGCATAATATACTTGGATATATTTGGATGATTTATGAAATCAAGTTCCTACAATGTTGCAACCTCACCAAGAAAATAGAAATTGTCAACTTTTCTTAACACTTAAGAGGAAGAAAAATATAAAAATTATTCTTGGTCCTTGTTTGGAGCAGCGTACCAAACAACAAATTGGCCAAATACATAGATAGAATGGTATAAATGGCATGCAATGGTTAATGATGTCAACTGAAATCTTGAACCTCTCTGTATTTCTCTCTTACTGTTGTGTCTTTTGCTCTTATTGTCGTGTCTTTCCTCTGTAAATGACAACTTGACCCTGTTTCTTTTTTTCTCTTACCACAGTGTCTTTCTTATGTAAATTCCATTGCATATTCATGAACATGTTTGTCCAAGTATGTTGCGAGCCATCTGGGTAGGAGTTGGTGTAAATCTATGCATCTCTTGGAAGATATGCATAACTTGCAATAACTCTTTGGGAGGGAGGGAGAATTACTAATAACTCATTGGGAGGGAGGGTGAATAGTTCAACCGTAATCAATCAATAGCTAGGATGAGAGCACATGACACCCACGAAACCTATGAGCATGTTGAATAGTTATAGTAAGTGTCAAACATTGTGGGCTAAGTTACGGAGGCAGGGTTACATAATAGCCATTAACATGTCTCAAGGATATGAGACCCCCGACTGAATGAATTGTTGGAATATTCACAAAAATCAATTTGTGTTTACTGTGGTACATTTCCAAGGCATCAAAATTTGGCAATGGATCTATATACACCTTGGGAGGGTGAATCAGTCAATGGTAATCAATAGGGAGTGCAAATCAATTGACTCTAACCAATCTGTAGGTACAACAAGAGCACATGAAAGAAATGCATATCTTTCTTGCAACTCTATAGTCATCTATCCAAGAATATCCTTCCTTTCTATTATTAGGTGAAAAAAGTATAGATATAATTATATGTATATGAAGAATTTATCGATGATCATATAGTAATGAAATGATTTAGGGTTTCTATGGTGCTAGTGAGGAAGTTGCATGACAAATTCATATAATAGGTCTAGTTGAATCATTGGGTTCGTACTCAATGGAGGCCAATGTTGGGCTATGTTCGAGCCTTCCATATCCTAAATAAAGGGTGGCTTACCTTCTTATTCAGGTAGGAGTAGGATTTGGGAGTTATCATGGCAAGGAATTGGTTTTGGACTAACACCCATTTCACATTGAAGCCATGGGAGTCGTGTTTTGATCCTACTAAGGAGGTGTTACAGGTTTATTTGAGCACATCACTCCTAACATTCAGATCGGTACTTTTAGGGCTCATCAAACCATAATTCAGTTGTTACATGCCCTAGACAATTCAACTCATTGAATGTTTCCTTCTTTGAAAGTTTCCTGGCCTGAAGCCTTCGTGAAATGCCTCCTTGGGACACCAACACAACCCAAGCCTTGAAAAAATCCACTGCAAAGCAGGCAGACCCACTCTGGCCTATATTGCAGTGCACTTAGGCCCTCTTTAGCCTACGTTGGGCGAGACTAAGCGAAATTTGCATAGGTTTCTGGTAATATTGCTTTATTTTGGATTATTCTTGAAGTTTCCCATCTCTTACCTCCTCCTATGAGCTCAAAATTGGATAGGCTAAGGATCAATTAACCTCCTATCCTCTCATCCCTTACTCCATGGAAACTAACTCCAAGTTTGGAAGGCCATTCAATACCCTCATTTATGACAAAACCACCTCCATTTCCTATAAATTGAGCACCCGTCATAGTGATCAAGGGGATAGAATATAAAGTTTGTAAGGAAATTTTGTTGGTTTGAGAATTGAGTTCATGTTGAGCAATGTTATGCTGCTGGAGTGTTGTGCTTTTGATGTGGCAGGGGTTGAACTGAACCTGGAGGAGTGGCACAGGATCGAACTGTATTGGGTGACATTCTTCCTTCTAGATTAATAAAGAGCTTATTCCTTTTGTCATATGATTGTTCATATCTATGATCATTATGTGTTTCAGTGTCTTCAATTCCATTTTTTATTGTAGATAGATCATGTATGCTTCGATCGCTTCTTGTTTCTATTTCTCTTGATGCGGGTACCTTTTGAGCAAATTTAGTTCAAGTGGGAGTGACGGGAGTGATTCAAAAGAGATCTAGGAAGTGAAAGACTATAGTTAAATTCCTCCATCTCATCTATCTTCTATAAGAAAAGGTTAAATACTTTCTTTCTGTTGTTCTAAGTGTAGTCACCCACCTAGGGAAAATGTGTTTATCTGTAGATGCAAATTCCATATAACAAATTGGTGACCATACTATGGAATGACTATCATTCTTGGTGGATTAACCTCATCATATTACACCCTAGTAGACTTTTCTTGGCTTTATTGATCTTATTTTAGTCTTCTTGAAGTGTTTTTAGTCAAAAATTGTGCTTGAAAATCTCTTGAATTGACTCTCTGGCACCAGCGTAGTGTTGGTCTTAACACAATGTGCTACAGAGAAATCCGTACATTAGAGATAGTGCATTGTAGTGCATTTTCTTCCTCTCTGACCTGCGTTGATTCCTCTTACGCTAAAAAACCCACCTTTGGTCTGATTTTTCCAAAGTTGCTTCTCTTGTTGTTTGCTGAAAGATCAATGATTCCTATGGTTCTGAAATCAAGTTGTATTTCTCTTCCTAGCCCTACTTTGGCCTTGATCGTTTAGTATTTCTTTAGTGATTTCTTTATCATTATCAATTCATTGTCAAGGTTAGCTTATAGTCGATTAATCTTTTCTGAAAAGAAAGTGTCATAAAATTCTTGATTTCTTTCTAAAAGGAACTGTCATAAAGTCTTCATTTGTTGCAAAAATATTGATTGATTGTATGTGCATTTAGTTTCCTTTTTTTCATATAAACATTAAGGAAATTGAAAATAAAAACATGTATTATGCAATTAGAGGTTTGTGTGTGGTTATAGGAATAGTATAGGGAAATTGCATTAGATGTGCTCTCTTCTCTTTGATTAAACATTCTGATTGCTCTATCCCTTGTAGTTAAGGTTTTCATTGTTCAAACTCAAATGAAAAGAATTTTTCTCATTATAGTTGCATTCTAGGAATTTCAAATACATCACAGGGTAAACCTAAAAGAAAAAATATTAATCAAGATCAGCTTAAAATTTATCTCAATTAACCTAGTGGAGCATTGTCACCTAACGAATAACATTTACAGGTTATAGGCTACGGACGTGTTCCACTGTCATAAAATATAGCAGTTGTTGTTAATTATTTGCGATACATTTTGAGTTTCATACCTCATTCCATGTACGTAAGTATATCGTAGCTCATCCAGACACCTTCGGGTATATAGGGCAGTGTTATAGTATGAAAAGTATAAAGGTATGCTCTCACTATGTGGTTTCGCATTAGATAGCACTAACATAGATTGGGCCTCAATTTACTTTCAGGTATATATGGGAGGACTACAATAGGTTGCTATCCATCCTTAGTTAACCAAGTCAACTGCCTTGTACATTGTAATACACTGAACACAACATTCGGGGAGATTGCTTGCATGTATGTTAAGTCCTTGGTTTACTAAGGCAGTATATTGTAGTTCACAGTTGCTTGGTAAAACTTTTTCTTAGATTGCCCTCTTTTTGTTTATTTATTTTTGTAATAAAATCAATCAGCAATTGTGGAGGAACATCAACCCTTACCCCAATGTTCATGGAGTATAGCGAGTAAACCGCCTTTACCCCCTAAAGCTATACCTATCTGGCAAAAGTGATCTCGTTTGACTGAATCTTGCACATCACAAACTTCTTGTTCTTCATCTGAATTACCAGAGTTAACTATAACGTTAAGTATTGTGACCCTAGTTACTCCTACAATTATTGGTACATCTATTACCGAAGTGGAATCTCCACAATCACCTTAGGACACTAAAAGTGAACCTAGTGAAACAGTAACCCAAGCTGTCCAACAAGAAGTTGATTATCAACCCAAAGTCGTTCAACAAGAAATTACTTTTGAACCTGAATCTGTTCAACCAGAAGTTGATCCTGAATATGTCATTATTCAATTAGAACTTACTTATGAACCAGAAGTTGTTCAAGAAGCCCATCCTGAACCTGTTGTACTTTTACCAAAACACTTGGATCTTAGAATTGAATAATCAGAGGTTACCAGAAGACGATCGACCGGTTTATCCTCAGACATCTGTAACTGTTGAGACTTCCCCTTTACCGTAGGAACAAATACTGGAATTCTATTATGGACCTGACAGTGAAATCCTTCCACCTGGTTTGATTTTGATAGAAGAGGAACTTGAGGAAGAAACATCCAAACTCTAGTTCACTTTGGACCTGGACTTTATCTTTATCCTCATACTCGTCATTTTACTGCTCCTTTTGATCCTGATTACCTTCAAACTCCCGCTGATTGATTAGGACATTTGACTATGGCAGAATCAACATCCCAGACTGTACCATCTGTTACAGCTGCGACAGTCTTCTGTCACTGCTTCTTCAATGTTTACCACAACACCTTAGTCACATTTGTATGTTTTTTTGATCGTCCCATAAAGTTACCAATCTTTATCTAGAACACACTCAGGTGTTTCTTCTATTACATGGTCTTCACCCATGTCCTCAACAGGAATTTTTCCTAGTTCTTCACTTACGAATACTGAACAGATTGACCCATCAAGTCAATATCAAGCTCATTCATTTGGTTACCACCCAATGCATCTACTTTACACTAGACTATCCCCATATGGAGAAAAATATGCACAATATCCATATCCTCTATTTTCTGGGGGACAACCATATGGAAGTATGCCATCATCTTTAGGTTAGCCTGGAATGACTTTTTGTCAATGGCAACCAACAATCCCCATTCAACAAGGCTTGTGTATCCATCACAACCCATGTAATTTGTCTTATCCATACCTACTACACATGTCGTCACAAATTTACCATAGTCGCAAGCTGAGTTAGTTGTATCTCAACCTTTGCAAGCTAGTCCTTCAACCTCAGACCCCCAAGTTTCAAGTTTATACACAACCATTTGTGGCTGGAATCCAATAACCTCAGGCCAGTTTACCTTTTACTAGAATTACTTAGACTTACACTGGTTTAGTTTAATCACAACCTAGTCAAACTTACATTATTGGGCAACAATTGTTAAATCAACAACCATGGCAGCCACAATACGAAAAAAAGTAATTCCAACAATACCAAACTTATCATGGACTTGGTCAACAAGCCTATACTAGGTTTAGTCAACAACAAGTTTACCTAGGTCCTGGTTAACAAGCTTATGTTTGGTTTGGACAACAACAAATTTATCCAGGTGCCCAAAAACCACCTTATAATTGATTTTTTCAACAAACTTACCCCTATCAAGGTTACTAGCAATAGATGCCTTATGCTAGTATGCAAAGGCCTATTTCCTAGGTAATTCCATCTTACCCTGGTTACGTTCAAACCGACCTCAATAGACAATTGCCTTTTGTTACAACACTTGAATTACTATATTTAAATCTGCTTACTAATGATCCAATTCTTTATGCACCTTCGTGGTCGATGATTCCTCATAAATTTCCTTCCGATATTCTGAAATTCAATGGAAACCCTGGAGAAGACCCGTCCAACCATGTTATGACTTTTCATTTATGGTGTTCATCAGCCTCCCTGAATGATGATTCAGTTAGACGATGTCTTTTCCATAGAACACTTACTAGTTCGACTGCAAAGTGGTATATTGACTTACCACGAGCTTCATTTGATAACTTTACAACCTTAGCCACCACCAGTTACCCATATGATATGAAACTAGAATGGAACTATTGACCCACTTTAAATAGACTACTGCTACTCACATCTTTGATCATATTCATGAGTGGCATCATCATTTTCGAGTGGTCAAAAACTTATGTTCCTGATCAGCTTTTAGCTAATGGGTTTATAAAATCCTTATTGTCATCTATCACCGAGGATGTGGCTAAAGGATGAGTTGTCATTGAAGAGGAAGTAATTGCTCATGCCCAATACTTAGACTTGATTTACACCTAATCTGGCATGCTCTATGACAAAATTCGAAATGCACCTAGACCAAATTTTATTGTTCCTCCACGCCCACACAAACAGTAAGTAGACCATCTAGTCAAACACTTGCTATTTCCAATCAAACTTCTACTACATCTGATAATACTCCTTCTTCCAAAAAAAATTTGTGTCATCTGACAAAGAAAAGAATGAAAAGCAACCTAGAAGTAAGAAGAAGGGGAAAGCTGAAAAGAAACAAAATCCTCCCCCTCAAGAGAAATCATCTCATTCCTATCCTCTGGCTAGGAAACCTCATTATCGATGTTTGATTTGTAACGAGGATCATTTTACATAAGACTATCCTCACCGCTCTGAAGTCTCAAAACTTCTTAAGACTTCTAGTGCATCCACTGTGTTGACAGATCCTTTTCCGAATCCAGAAACTCATTTGGTTGTTATAGATCATGCTTCCACTTCCTAAGTGCTTATGCTATTCGCCTCTAAGCCTAAACTTGATATTTTGGTGTCAACATGAAGTAAATATTATGGTAATCTATCATTGTCATCGAATAAGCAGGCTTTAGATCAACCAAATCCTTTGGCTTTGACTTTGTCTGATCCTATTCCACCACCTGTTGCACCAGAGTTAACAATAAAACTGCCTAAAGGAGTTCTACACAAGTCTACATTCAACCCTCAAGCTTGAGAATCACAAAACTACAACATAGTAGAATATTTGGATCAGTCACCTTCTGCTATGTCGACACTTAAGGTGTTTCAAAATTGTCCATCCCAAAATCAGTCTTTATTGTTAGCAATTGGTGGAATTGATCCAACAGATTCTAATCTTGTGGTTTTTAACCATGCAAGATATATGCCGCAATTACCAGCTCAATTACCATTTTTTATCCATGTAAAGGCTTTGAATAAACTCATTCACCAAACCATCGTTGGCAGGGGTGCATCTACTTGTATCATGTCGATGAGTTGCTGGAAAACACTTGGCTCCCTGCCTTTGTCACGGTCACCTACAACTTTAAAATCTTTTGACAGTCGCACATATACGCCTTGTGGAATTTTAAGTAGCCTGTAGATAGAACTAGGGGGAAAAACTGTAACTGTTGAAGTTGAGGTCGTTGATGAACCCCTTGACTACAACATTTTGTTAGGAAGACCTTGGAGTTATGCTATGGCTGCTGTGGTTTTGACATATTTTTGTATGATCACTTTCCCTCATAAATGCAGAATCATAGTAATTTATCAACTCAACTTCTTTGCCTCTAGTTCAAAGGCTATTAGAAGCATTCCATTAGTTCACAAACCCCCGATATCTCTTCAAAACTTTGGAGTAGTTCTCTTTAAAAATATCCTTCTCTAATGGGTACTTTTTCGTTATTCTCACCATCACAAATGGCAAAAGTGGCAAAAGTTGATACTTGCAACATGATATATTCCACTTCATCTAATTCATGGAAGATTCCCAATAATTCTAAAGATATTCATAATAAACCATGCCACTAAGCCCCATTGAGCTTGCATAGCAATCAATCTTTTTGGATTGTGCAGCAAACCCAAATCCATCATCACCAATTGTATGGGTTGATCATTTGTTAGAATATGGTACTTCCTATGATCTTTTTTCACATACATTTTCTACTGATGAAGGAATCATCCAATCAATGATGAAAAAAGAAGAACCATGGGAATATTATCATCATCGATCCCATCTTCCAGATCACATAGAAGATGTTTAAAATGAACCAAATCACCTTTCAATTGTTGATTTCCTTTCGAATTCTGTACTTATAGACACAGTCAATTCCGAAATAAACTTGTCAAATATCGAAGAAACCATTTCTATCGACATTTAAAATAAACTTGGAATTGTAGAGAACATCCATGTTGGAAAATCTTGTTCTCCATATGAACTTGAAACTTGCCATGCTCTTTTCTGTGAATTCCGCGATATATTTTCTCGGTCATATGAGGGAATGCCAAGAATTGATTCTAGTACTGTTGAACATGAGATTAAAATGTATCCTGATGTCAAACCATTATGACAATGCCTCTGTCCTATTCATTCAAAGAAGATTACTGCCATAAAAGAAGAAATTGAAAAATTGTTGCATGTTAGTTTCATTTACCCTGTTCCTCTTACCGGTTGGGTTTTCAATCTTGTTATTGTCATGAAGAAACAAGGAACAATATGAGTGTGTGTTGACTATAGGGATGTTAATAAATCTTGTCCAAAAGACAACTATCCCACTCCCTTTATCAACCAGATAATTGATGATTGTGCCAGATGTTAAATATTCTCATTTATGGATGGCTTTTCTGACTATAATTAGATCAATATCCACCCAGAAGACTAATATAAAACAACTTTTATTTGTCTTGGGGCACATTCACATATAGGAAACTCCCTTTTGGTTTGAAGAATGTTGGGGCAACTTTTCAGAGGGAAATGAATTATGCCTTCCATGACATCAAACACATTGTTCAACCCTACCTAGATGATTTACCTGCTCATTCACGGAAACAGGTTGATCACCCGCAACATCTGAGAGCTATATTTTTACGGTGTCGACACTACAAAATTTGACTCAATCCACACAAATGTTTGCTTTTGGTTGGTTCTAGTCATTTCCTTGGTTTCATAGTGTATAAAGAAGGAATTCAACTTGACCCTTTGAAGGTTAAGGAAATTCTTGATCTGCATCGACTTTCTGATTTACTACAATTATAGAGACTCCAAACGAAGGCTAACTTTATAAGGAGGTTCATCCTGAACTACACTAAAATGGTTAAAGGTTTTACTCATCTTTTGAAAAATGGGATGCCCTTCCATTGTGATCAAATTGTGCAGACTTCCTTTGATGCTCTTAAAGATACCCTGATTCGAGCATCATTAATGTATGCCCCTAATTATCAAAATGACTATTTCCTGTATCTTGCTGCTGTAGATACAACCATTAGATTTTAGTCTAATAAGAAGATTGGATTGAGCATTTGATATATTATTTGAGTTGCAATCTCAATGATACGGAAGTTAAGTACTCTTATGTCGAAAAGTTAGCTTTAGCTAGTGTTCAAGTTGTAAAGATATTTCGACACTATATTCTGCTTCGAAAGACAATTTTCATTTCAGATTGCAACACTATGACATACATTCTGTCACGTCAATTGTTGGGGGGAAAGTACTTGAAATGGATCGTCATTTTGGAGGAGTTTGATTTGGAATTGATCAAATCCAAGTCAAAGAAATCTCTAGCCTTCGTCGAGCTTCTTTGTGACCTTCCCTCTACCGACATTGATTCAACAACAAAGCCATAAATTCTGAATGAGTCTCTGTCAATAATTACATCATCTGACCTGTGGTATGGAGATATAATGATTTATCTCCAGACCCAAACTTTTTGACTTGATACCTCTCGCTCACAACAACGATGTATTCATCACTAATCCAAAGATTATCTGATCGTTGACGACACTCTTTACCATCGTGGTATCAATACGATTTTACAAAGGTGTCTCGCTCATGAGGAAGCCAAGAAAGTTTTGAATGATTTCCATTCTGATGCTTGTGGTGAACATTTATCTAGTTATGCTACCGCACAGAAGATTCTCCGTGTCGATTACTTTTGGCCAACTATATTCAATGATTACATTATTGCTGTCAAAAATTGTCATGCATGCCATATTTTTTACCGCAAGACATGATTACCACCTACATCATTGCATCCTATCATCGTTGTTGGACCATTTCCAAAATCGGGCATCGATTTTATGACATGTAACCCTACCTCAGTCGGGAGGACTGGGTATGTAATTGTCACCGTGGACTATTTTACAAAATGGGCCGAGTCCATGCCTACCTTAAACAACAAGGGTGAGACGACTGCTCTTTTTTCTTCAACCATGTGGTTGCACGGTTTGGTGTACCACGAGCTATAGTTATAGATCATGGGTCGCATTTTCGCAGCCATTTGATGACTGAATTGACTGCTAAGTTAGGAATTTCACATGATAGTTCTACTCCCTATTATCTGCAAGCTAATGGACAAGTTGAGGCTATCAACAAAATCCTTAAGCACATGCTCCAATGAATGATAGCAGTTCATAAATGAAACTGGAATTTAAAACTGTACTTGGCTTTCTGGTCTTACCAAATCTCAATGCAAAATGCAACTGGATTCACACCCTTTCAACTGGTTTATGGTCTAGAGGCAATCTTTCCTATATAATGTGAAATTTCGTCATTAAAACTTGTGATTGACCTATTACCCTACACTTTTCAAGAAGAAGCACGTTTCTTAGAGCTCATCCATCTAGAAAAAACTCGCTGTGAAGCTGCATTTGCTAACGAATCACCTAAGAAATGAATAAAGGCGCAATATGACCAAAATGTTAAGCCTTGAATTTTATCAGAAAGAGACTTGGTCTTGCTTTATGATTAGGAAGCTGATAAACTAGGAGTAGGGAATTTTGAACCATTATGCATGGGCCCCTATATTGTCAAGCGTATTTTAGCAAAAGGTGTTTATGATTTAGTTGATTATGATGGGATTCCATTGTCGCCTCCCCGTTACGGGTCGTATTTGAAACGTTACTATGCTTGATTTTGCATAGTAATAAGCACTGTATATATGCTTTGTTTGCACGTGTGTGTGTGTTACAATGTTACTTTTAGAGTTTTTATGTGGTTAAGTAATCTTCTTTGCATTTGTTGCAGATGTTGGAATCTTTGGAACCATTTGTTGGTTATGCCAATGGTGCTAGTCGTAGTACCCAGAACCTATCTTCTGCAACATGGGAGATATTCGCTCCAAGTGGTGAGTTAGTGAGTTTTCAAGGGATTTGTCTTGGTCGTTCTATGAACAATATCATTGAGTATAGCATGTTGATCGAACTCCTCTATGATGCCATTTCACTTGGAATTTGTCAAATCATCATTAGGCTGGACTCACAACTTGTCATACTACAACTAACAAATGTATATACCGTCCAAAATCCAATAATTTATCATATGTTCCTTAGAGTTCATCTCTTGGAAAGACATTTTCATTACATGAAACATCAACACATTTCCAGGAACTTTAACATATTAACTGATTCATTAGCGAGCTATGTGTTAAATAGACATTTGCGGCACATGTAAAAGAAAAATTTTCAATTCACATCAATAGTTGAATATGATCACATATAACCATCTATAAAAATAATAAAAGTAAAAAATAGATAGATTTTTTAAAAAAAATTTACAAAATTTGTGTCCAAGACATGTTGGTCATCTAACCTCAAAACTCAAAATGCATATAGAAAAACATCCTAAGTAAACCTAATGATGCTCATGATAACAAGTCATAGCCTGGGCTATCATGTGCAATAGCCTCATTCAACGGCTATGTACACCAATAGTATAGCATTGAAACCTCATAGATAACTCCTCAATCCAAATATATAAAATACTGAGGGTTAGCCCCTCTATATGATCCTGCAACTCTACCAGTGTCTCGGTCAAATACAAATCCTAAAGAATTGCTCTTCTGACATTTCTCTACACTGGTTCACCCACCTCCTTTTGATGACCCATATGTCAAATAGTACCAACATCTGCATGCATGAGTACATTTTTAGTTTAGTCTTAAAAACATTTAAAAACACAAAAACATGTAGAAACTTAAAAAATTAAAAACATTTGGTCAAAACAATTTACCTATAGCACCCCATTGGGCACCCACTGATAACCTCAAATCTGGATCTCCACAAAATTCCATCCTCTCATATGGATGCTCCTTGTTACACAGTAATTTGTCATCGTTTGTCACTGTCCCTGTTACCCCTCTCCTGCACCTTGGAGGACGCATTCCGGGACTTGTGAGAAGTGACAAGACTTGAAACCACTTGCATCATTCCCCTCTGAATATGAGCTTCACATGCCCTGAAGACATCTCCTGAAGCTTTCCCATAAAAATAGCCCTTTTTACATTAGCACGGTTTCACTGTGTTCTTCCGGCGCCAATGGGGACAATCCTATAAAAGGGGTGCGCTATTAGCGCTCTGTCCCAAAGTCGCAATCGCGCCAACCTATTTGGGAAAAGTTTTTAACAAATCAATTTCCAAAAGTTCTCTCCAACTCATTCACCAACTGAATATATGTTAGATGAGGATGGTTCCGCTTCGAATCTCCTTGAATGGGAAGTAGTCTGCCACCCTTCCATGGAAGTTTCTAAGTGATGAAGCCAAATCCATGATTGTTGTGATTGATCTTATCTCTTCCCCTTGCATCTATAAAAGCTTGTCTCCATGCCTTGAGCAAGCTAGTAGTAGTGGTAGTGGTACTAATAATGGTGCTGAAAGGAAGATATCAAGAGATTAGAGTTGCAAGAGCCTTCTTTAAGTCCATAAGGCTTAACCTAAGTGAGGAGATCTTGTCACCAAAGGGAGAGAGGCTTGTTTCCCCATCCCTTCAAGCCTTGCAAGACTTGTGTAGTTGAGCACCCAGCCAAAGGAGGACTTGACGTCAGGACTCTGGTTGTATTCTCCTTTGTTGATTATTAATAATAGATGACTATCATTATGGTTCCACTCTCATTGTCTTTGTAATGATTGATGTTGAGTTATATCCTTCCTGACTGATGTATAATTGCATTTATTAGATTTCATGCTTGTGTTTTTGTTGTTCTCTTTGTGTGCAGGTGCCCATTCACAGAGATCATGGAGGACTGTGACCAGCTAAAGCAAAGGAGCGTGGGTGATGTCTCTTCTACGAACAAAAGCGTTGGAATCCAAGTAGGTCTTCATCACCTACTTTTTATTTGCAATTAGGGACTTGCGTGGTAGCATTGTTTGATTGTTGTTGGACCCGTTCTGGGCTAGTAGGGATTGCCTCTATCCGTAGAGGGGATTTACCTCTCCAACACTCCTCGATGACAAGGTTTTTTTTACAAAGCCAAATTGAAGAATGAAGGAGGAAATGAGATTGATGATTGACCAGCATGTCGAGCGATCAACTCAACCCATCTCTGCATTCGTGGATCTCTAGGACCAGTCAAACTCAGTGACACATACTGAGGTTGCATGAATGGAATTCTCTCTAAGGTAAAGGCAATCAAGATCGAACCATAGCTAAAATTGTTCATCTTATCGCTCTTTACCTTGGTCAGAGGCTCTTTCATCGAAGAGAGAACTGCTTCACAATAGTTGAATGTAGTTGGCTCAAGGCACTCAAGTGCAAAATGCATATATGATCTGTTCACTAGATGAAGTGTCGCACTACCCACCAACTTTGTGATAGTCAAAGGATTGTTCACAAAGGAAAATCAAGAACATCCCTGATGTTTATATTCCCATACTTGCTAGGTTGTGTTCCTGGCCGACAGAACTATCGAATGTAGTCCCTCACTAATTCACCCCGATGGGCAGAACCTGAAAGAGATATGGGGGCACCTGTTAGGTGCCTATAATACTAGTGATTACCCCATTACTATTGTAGTTGTATCCCTTATTAATATTTTTGTGCCCATATTGTCCCCATATTATTATTACTTTGTCCCATAAAATCTCTCTATTGTTATTTTTGTGGTTTTATATTATTATTGTTAGGTCGGCTGGGTTATATTGTGACTCCTTAGACTCGTATATATAGAAAGGATGTTTTTTCATTTGAATCATCAAATAATTGTTCATTTTTGTAATGTAAATGAGGTTGCCCCCTTGAAGAGGCCGAATTCTAAGGTGTTCAACTATCATTTCTATCTTTTTGTGAGCTGCTTTCATAACATTTGGTATCAGAGCATTGGATTCTAGGGTATCGCTGCTCCAAATAAGTCATCATGGCATTTTCGCAATAACTTCTTTTCTGCGATGTTTCAGAAGCTAAAAAAAAACCATTTGAGACAAAATTGTACTGAACTTCAACCTCGGGTCCGAATTTCAGAGCTTTTCGCACTATATTTGCAAAGATATGGTCTGAGGAAGTTGGTATTTTTGCAGCCTCCTAAATTACATTCCAATCAGGTGACCTGGGGAAAATCGTCATAACTTTCTCTTGAGCAATGGATTGAAATTTCATAAGAAGGTACATAAAGAGGATAGATTGTAATTTCTTGTATGCATTTTTCAGAGCCAAAGGTTGAAACAGTGACTCATATCACGTTGTACAAGTTCGCTCTATTTTAACTAGTCTATAATCAAGTCACTGAGGGATATTTGGCATAACTCTTCCCTGGAGAATCTAATTTGGATCAGACTAGTGGCATTGGAAAGAGGACGTAGAGGGTACTGCAGGTCGCAATTTCATAACTGGTTGATTTGAATTTACAAAGATACATCAGATTAAATATCGAGCTCCTACAAAGTGAAAAATGGTGTGTAGTTTTTTTTTTTTTTTTTTGCATAAGCATGGTTTGAAAAATTAGTTCGAAGGAATTCAAAGTGCATAGTAAAGCGTTATTATCAATAATTGATGCCTCAAGGAAAGAAAATGCAAACACCTAGTAAGCAACCTGAAAGCTCTAGCATGACTCATGAGTAAGAGGAAGAAATGCAACATGATATATTAAAATTACGAGACCAAGTGCAAAAAGTGTCACTTGCACAAAAAGGAATAGAATCTAAGATGGATGGTTTAAAGAAAGATGTAGAAGCTAAGATGGATGGTTTAAAGAAAGGCGAAGAAGCTAATATGGATTGTTTAAAGAAAGGCGTAGAAGCTAAGATGAATGACGTGGAAGCTAAGATGGATGATTTGAAGATAGATTTGAAGACAGACATGCGAGATTTGAAGACAGGCATGGAAGATTTGAAGACAGATTTAACGAAGTTTCTACAAGAAATGCTTACTAATGGTGAAAGGGTAGTAAAGGAAACTCACGATGAGAACAAAATAAATGTTAATCATAATTTCATAGACTCTAATGTTTGATCGAAGATCCACCATATTCCAAAAATCGATATGAGGAAGTTTGATGGCAAGGATCCCGCAACATGGATATTATAGATGGAGCAATTTTTCGATCTCAATAATGTGTAAAGCGCACGAAAGGTACGTATTGCAACTTTATATTTGGAACCAAATCAGTTTGTATGGTATCAATGGCTTTTCTCTCATAAACAAATATTCACTTGGGAAATTTTTATGGAAGAATTGACAACACATTATGAGGATTCAAAAAGCAACACTTTTTTAGCCAATTGATAAGTCTCAAACAAAAGGGTTCAATAATGGAGCACATTGAGGAGTTCCAAAAATTGAACATAAGGGTAAAAAATATTCTAGAGGAACATAGGATTGATGTGTTCATAGGGACTTTAAAGGATAATATTGAACATGATGTTTGCCTTTGGGAACTTGATTCATTAGAGAAGGCATTCAGGTTAACAAGAAAAATGGGAAGCAAAATTATGGCAACTAGGAAGCATCCCACTCACAACTATAAAGATGGAAGTGTTGTTGCCCCTAGTGTTCTACAACCTATAAGGTTAACACCACAACAATTGGAAGAAAAAAGAGCAAAAGCGCTTTGTTACTGTTGTGATAACAAATACACTAAAGGTCATAAGTATGCTGAGAAGAAATTATTCTACATAGATTGTGAAGAGGAATAAGAAAAGGAGCAAGAAAGGTAAAAAGAAGAGGATATACTCCAGGAACAAAGCCTAGATAAAGAAGAAATGAATCCGACCATATCTTGTAATGCATTGGCTAGAATTACCACTCCTCAAACCATCAAGATAGAAGGACAAATCAAGAAGAAAAAGGTAATAGTGTTTTTTGACTTAGGAAGCACCCACAATTTTATTCATTGTAAGATAACAAAAGAATTGAATTGCTTCCTATATCCAGCAACAAAATGTCAAGTGATGATTGCAAATGGAGGAACGATAAATTGCTCTGGAAAGTGCCATAATATCAGGCTATCCATGGGAGAATATATATTGACTAGCCCAATGCTTTCCATTCCAATGGGAGGTGCTAAGGTTGTACTAGGAGTCCAATGGCTACAATGCTTGGGTACAATAGCTTTTAATTTTCAATAACCTTTCATGAAATTTTCTGTGAAAGGAAAGGAAGTTGAATTAAGGGGTATTGAAAGGAAATCGAGAAAGATAATTAGCTCTAACTGTATGACAAAGCTTTTAAAAAAGAAACAAAGATGTGTAATTGCACAATTATGTTCGCTAGATGTTTGCACATCGGAATCATCTATTTCTCCAGATCTCCAAAATGTCTTGGAAAATCATTCCAAGGTATTTGAGATTCCCAAAGGTTTCCCACCAATTTGTGATCATGATCATGCTATTCATCTAATTCCAGGAAGTTTTCCTCCAAACATCAAGCTGTGCAGATATCCCTATGTCCAAAAGAGTGAAATTGAATATATGGTTGTAGAAATGCTAGAGGCTGGTATAATTCAACCTAGTCAAAGTTCTTTCTTTGCTCCAGTAGTATTGGTGCACAAGAACGATGGATCATGGCACATGTGTTCGGATTATAGGGAGCTCAACAAGCTCACTATTAAAGACAAGTTTCTCATTCCTGTCATTGATGAATTTCATGGATTAATTTACTTCACCAAGTTGGATCTTCGTTCAGGATATCATCAAATCAGAACGAAGAGTAAAGGAATTCTAAAAACAGCATTTAGAACTCATGAGGGCCATTATGAATTTTTGGTCATGCATTTTGGCCTTACCAATGCACCTTCTACATTTCAATGTTTGATGAATTCCATTTTCAAACCCTTCCTTAGAAAATTTGTGTTAGTATTTTTTGATGGTATAATAATCTATAGCAAGTCTTGGAAGGATCATTTTGAACATGTTGACAGGGTGCTACAACTATTGGAGGAGAAACAATTATATGCAAAAAGATCCAAATGTTTCTTTGGAGTACAAGAGGTGGAATATCTAGGTAATATTGTATCTCATGAAGGAGTTAAGGTAGACCCTAGCAAAATTAAAACCATTAAGGAATGGAAAATTCCCACATCCAAAAAACATCTGTGACGATTTCTCAGGTTGACAGTGTATGATCGCAAGTTTGTTAAGAATTATGGGAGAATAGCAGCACTTCTAACAACATTATTGAAGAAAGATGCATTTTCATGGACTCCAGAAGCAACAAAGGCCTTCGAACATCTTAAAGAGGCAATTTACCAAGCACCGGTCTTAGCTACATCAGACTTCAGAAAAACCTTTATTGTGGAATGTGATGCTTGAGGAAATGGAATTGGTGTTGTTTTAATGCAAGATGAAAGACCCATTGGTTTTGAAAGTCGTCCAATCAAGGGAAATTTTTTACACAAAGCTATTTATGAGAAGGAAATGTTGGCAATACTACATGCACTTAAGAAATGGCGACCCTACCTAATGGGAAGACACTTCAAAGTAAAAATAGATCATGATAGCCTTAAATAATTTTTAGAGGAAATATTATCCTCTAAAGAGCAACAAAAGTGGGTCACAAAGATGTTGGGTTATGACTTTGAAATCATCTACAAAATAGGGAAGCAAAATGTTGTGGCAGATGCACTCTCAAGAAAGGATGAGGATGTGGAAGCAAAGTTGTGTGCCATTTCTATTATCCAACCAGATTGGATAAACGAGGCGAGGAAGCAATTGAAGAATGATGAAGAAGTGTGGGCACTTATTCGAATGTTACAACAAGATTCCAGTACATCTGATACATTTAGCTAGCAAAATGACATTATGGTACAAAGATCGCTTATACCTCTGTAAGAATTCGCAACTCAAACAAAAGATTCTATGGAATTGTACACTTCTCCCTTAGGAGGGCACTCAAGGTTTTTAAAAACTTACCACAGGGTTAAGAAGGAATTTTTTTTGGATGGCCTTAAATCAGATATTCAAAAGTTTGTGGCAGAATATTTGGTTTGCCAACAAAATAAAGTGGAAACAATTAAGACCTTGGGTCTATTACAACCATTATCCATTCCAAGCCAACGTTGGGAGGAGGTTTCAATGGATTTTATCATAGGTTTACCCAAGTCTGAGGGAAAGAGTGTCATCATGGTGGTAGTTGAAAACCTTACCAAGTATGCACACTTTTGTGCATTATCACATCCATTTAAAGCTAGTACAGTTTCTAGTGCATTTATGGAAACAATTCAAAAGCTACGGGGAAACCCAAAGATTATTGTAAGTGACAGAGATCCCATTTTCACTGGAAATTTTTGAACAAAATTATTTTCTTGTCTTGGTACTCAGTTAGCTCATAGCTCATCTTATCATCCTCAATCTGAGATAGTAAACAAATGTTTGGAAGGATATCTTCGTTTCTTTGTATCTGATAAATAGACACAATGGGTCAAATGGTTGCCTCCGACTGAATGGTGGTATAACACTTCCTTCCATACAACAACAAAAATGACCCCATTTATGGCACTTTATGGGTATCAACCACCATCCATCACAAAATATTTAAGAGAAAATTCTAAGGTTCAAGTAGTGGAACATCACATCGAACATCAACAACAAGTCCTCCAACTCTTAAAGGATAACCTCGTGTTGGCACAGAATAGAATGAAACAACAGGCAGATTAACATCGCAACGAAAGAAGTTTTGTTGTAGGTGATTGGGTATTCCTACGGCTGCAACCATATAAACAAATTTCCCTCAAGCAAGCTAAGAAGGATAATAAATTATCACCAAAGTATTATGGTCCGTACAAGGTGTTTCAAAAGAGTGGTACGATGGAATACAAATTGGAGCTTCCTGCAACTTCCCGAGTGCACCCAGTTTTCCATTTTTCATGTTTAAAGAAGGTTATAGGCAACAAGCTCCCAGTTCAAACCATATTGCCAGAACTTGATGAGCAAGGAAAAAATATATTGTAACTGGAAGCAGTCACAGAAACAAGAACTCGACAGCTATGAAATCGATCAATTTCAGAGTATCTCATCAAGTGTAAGAACTTATCAGCTAAATATTCCAAATGGGAGGACGAGAATTTTATACAGAAGCATCCAGAACTACTCAAGCATTGAGGAAAACACATTTTTGAAGGAGAAGGGCATGTTAGGTCCCTATAATACTAGTGATTACCCCATTACTATTGTAGTTGTATCCCTTACAAATATTGTTGTGCCCATATTGCCCCATATTGTTATTATTGTGCCCCATAGAATCCTTCTATTGTTATTT
The DNA here is from genome assembly GCA_000404065.3 of Pinus taeda. NCBI lineage: Eukaryota > Viridiplantae > Streptophyta > Pinopsida > Pinales > Pinaceae > Pinus > Pinus taeda. The sequence goes on from APFE030116596.1 coordinate 179,672, forward strand.
TTTTGGCTTTATATTATTATTGTTACGATGGTTGGGTTATATTTTGACTCATTAGAATCCTATATATAGAAAGGAGGTTTTTTCACTTGAATCATCGAAGAATTGTTCATTTGTGTAATGTAAAGGAGGTTGCCCCCTCGAAGAGGCTGAATTCTAAGGCATTCAACTATCATTTCTATCTTTTTGTGAGCTGGTTTCTATATATGCTTTGTTTGTGTGTGTGTGTGTGTTATAATGTTACTTTTAGAGTTTTTATGTGGTTAAGTAATCTACTTTTCATTTGTTGCAAATGTCGGAATCTTTGGAACCATTTGTTGGTATGATGATGATGCTAGTCGTACTACCCAGAACCTATCTTCTGCAACATGGGCCATATTTGCTCCAAGTGGGGAGTTAGTGAGTTTTCAAGGGATTTGTCTCGATCTTTCTATGAAAAATATCATTGAGTATAGCACGTTGATCAAACTCCTCTATGATGCCATTTCGCTTGGCATTCGTTGAATCATCATTAGGTTGGACTCACAACTTGTCATACTACAACTAACAAATGTCTATACCGTCCGAAATCCAATAATTTATCGTATGTTCCTTAGAGTTAATCTCTTGGAAAGACATTTTGATTACATGCAATATCAACACATTTCCAGGAACTTTAACATATTAACTGATTCATTAGCTAACTATGTGTTAAACAGACATTTGCGACACATGTAAAAGAAAAATTTTCAAATCACATTAATAGTTTAATAGGATCACACATAACCATATATAAAAACAATAAAAGTAAAAAATAGATAGATGTTTTAAAAAATTTACAAAATTTGTGTCCAAGACATGTTGGTCATCTAACCTCAAAACTCAAAATGCATATAAAAAAACATCCTAAGTAAACCTAATGATGATCATGATAACAGGTCACAGCCTGAGCTACCTTTCACAATAACCTCATCCAACAACTATGTACACCAATAGTATGGTGTTGCAGCCTCATTGATAACTCCTCAATCCAAATATCTGGAATACCAAAGGTTAACCCCTCTATATGATCTTGCAACTCTACCAGTGTCTCAGTCAAATCCAAATCCTAGAGAATTGCTCTTCCGACATTTCTTTGCACTGGTTCACCCACCTCCTTCTGATGAACCATAGGTCGAATAGTACCAACATATGCATGCATGAGTACATTTTTAGTTTAGTCTTGGAAACATTTAAAAACACAAAAACACGTAGAAACTTAAAAAACTAAAAACATTTGGTCAAAACAATTTACCTATAGCACCCCATTGGGCACCCACGGATAACCTCAAATCTGGATCTCCAGAAAAGTCCATCCCTGCATATGGATGATCCTCGATGAAAATGTGTTATTGATGGATCCAAATTCAATAATGAAGGAGGAAATGAGATTGATGATTGACTAGCATGTCGAACCATCTACTCAACCCATCTCTCCATCCGTGGATCTCTAGGACCAGCCAAACTCAGTGACACATACTGAGGTTGCATGAATGGAATTTTCTCTAAAGTAAAGGCAATCAAGATCGAACCATAGCTAAAATTGTTCGTCTTAACACTCTTTACCTTAGTCAACTACTATCTCATCAAAGAGAGAACTGCTTCACAACAGTTGAACGTAGTTGGCTCAAGGCACTCAAGTGCAAATTGCATATATGATCTGTTCACTAGATGAAGTGTCGCATTAGCTGCCAACTTTGCAATAGTCAAAAGGATCGTTCACAAAGGAAAATCAGGAACATCCCTGATGTTGATATCCCCATTCTTGCTATATTGTGTACCTAGCTGATAGAACTATCAAACATAGTCCCTCACTAATTCACCCCCACGGGTAGAACCTAAAAGAGATATGGAGGCACCATGTCTCGACAACCCTGTAAGGAAGTAAACATCATCGATTAATATAGGAAGCTCTTCCCTCCTATGTGAAAAGCCTGATCTGCTTGATCCCATGAATAAACTAGGAACTGCAATAGTTCCAGTTGTTGCCTCATCCCAGACAACCTGAAATATTTGAGTAACCCACAGTCTCTGAGGGCTTCAAATGTACCTGGGTCATTAAGGGCAACCATATCCTATTCTTCATCCTCTCTTTCTCGCCAAGTAATAGTCACTCTGATCTAATCAAAGCATGAAATCAAACCATAAGCTTTGTTAGGATCCATTTCATGCAAAAAATTGAAGGATTTTTGGGTAAAACAGGAGAAACAATTTCATCAACTACACCTAGCACAGCCTAGGCCCAGAGAAAGTGTGTTGTAGAGAAAGTACCCTTCTATTTGGGTGCACTGTAGCACATTTTTTGACGTAATAGGTTGTGTTGATCCCAGGGCGAAGTATATTTACCCTAAGGACCCTGAAAACCTAACAAACTTGCCTAAAACTGCAAAAGAATGAACTTAAAGGGAAGAGAAAAGGTAGATCTCCTACATGGCCCTAACGGCACGACAAATGATCCACAAGATCTCTCGCAATCAGCTACTAAAGTTTGAGGTAAAAACTGGTTGAAAGCACAAAACTGAATGGTAAATATGAAATTGTGAAAATGACTTGGTAAATTCTTGTTTTATGGTTATTTCATCTCATTTAATGAATAGACTATAATGTTTTACACATTGTTACCAATGAAATAGGTATGTTTAATCCGTTTGGTGTTTCTTTGAATAGATTTATAGCTAATACAATGAATTTGACGTGCACGATTATGAATTTTACTTTTGACCATAGAGCATACTTTTATATATTTTTCAAGCTTTGTTACACACTGAAAAGGAACCCCCCCCCCCCGAAGTCCTCTTTAAGCTCTTTTCAGACTCTCGAAATATGAAAATATTGCCTAGCGTTTGTCGTTTTCAACTTGTTAACGGATTGGAAACCACATCTACTCAGTATAACTCTAACCCTTTTCCAAACTAAGATAGATTATTTAGGAAAAAGGAATACATTGATCGAACATGGTCAATATGTTCTCTCTTGTACTATTTTATGCTTTTTCAAACTTGAGAGACAAACTTACAAAAAATAACTTCTGGAATTTTCTTTTTGTCCCTTTTCAAACTCTCCAAACTTGAAAAGGACTGAGTTCTCATTTTTGTTAAACTCATTAAAACATAAAATAGTGACAAACTTGTCCATCATGACAAGATTGGATTTCACCTTCTCTAGGCTCATTAAAACATCGCATAGCGATGGATTTACCGAAGGGGTGGAATTAAAATACTATCATATGTTATCCTCCTCAAGTTTGTTAAAAAATAAAGAGGTATTGGTCAACAATGACTAGGGAAAATGGGAAAAGGGATAAATCACTTTATGGTAGCAAGTCGCTCTTGAACATGACACTTTCACTTCATCTCCATGAGTATTTGGATTGGTTTATGTGCTTGATGGTTATCATACCTATGGTCTATCACACCATCCATCACTTTAGTTTTGGGTCAATGCTGCTAATTCATTCAATGTTGCCGACATGTTCAAGAGAAGTCACTCGGTAAAACTAATCCTTTGCAATAACCATAAACCTTCATTTTCATGACAACCATTCCTGAAACTTGTGTTGTTAGTTACATTTCGTCTCCAAAATCATTACACTTGTTTCGTTTCATTGATGTGGGATACTTCAAAGCCCTCCTACGATGAGTCACTTATTGTCGACATCAACACATTATCCAAGAAGTTGACTTAGAAACACCCTTCTAGTGCCTTAAGGCTTGCATACATCAATGGAAAGTTTCTTACTTCCGGCGTGTTAACACTCAGATTTTACCAGAAGTTGTAAGAAGGGGAAAGGGGTCCGAGGTAACCATGAATCAATCTTTTAGATACAGAATCTAGCCAATCTGTATCCAGAGAGGGCTCTCCCTTTAAGTTTCAGCTTTGTTCTGAAAGGTATTAGGCTAGTTATGAAATTTAGGAGTTTTGTTTGAGTTTGGGTGGTCGGATTCAATAGCAGAGGGGTAGGACTTACTAGTTTAGGCCATTGGGTTAATGGAGTCAAAGAAGATGGCTTAACTGGACTTGATTTCTTAACAAATGATGGTTTCAAAGGGCAAGAAGGTCAAATAGGAAATAAATAAAGACATGGAATAAATCGAATGGTTTCAAAATAAGTGAAGGGCAACTAAGAATCCTTCAGCCTATTTAAAGAGGGAATGTGAATGATTACTACTAAAGAGAAGTTAAGTATTCTTTAATAAATAATCAAAATGAATGAACTAGAAAACAGGAGCAATTAAGATTTCACTGTTTATCCTAATTTAGAAGAAAACATAAGGAACAATAACGATTGAAAATAGAGTGCAGGTAAGCATATTCTAAATTACCCTTTTTCGTTTATCATTCAGATGTGAAACAAAGATGATATAATAAAGAAGGAAAACTTTAAAAACATAAGGTATAGAGGACTTATTGATCCGGTGTTTGATTCAAGAAATCTGTGAAAAGTCCCTTGCATTAATTCTTTGTCCAGCAAGCCATACAAAGTTTGGTCCAACAACACTTTACTCCAAAATAACCGATATTACAACAATGTATATGAATCCATCCTTAATACTCCAATTGAGGGAGGATTTATACAAAAAAAAATTACAAAAAATATCTCATAACAGAGTGAGATATATTCTAGGATGACTAATGAATAAGTTACAAGAAAATAGAGACAACTAGTCTCGAAGATAGGAGAAAGGTAAACTAATGCTGTGTTGTTCCTATTATTGTTGAGTGTGCTGGAGGTAGGCCCTATGATTTGGCTTGCTGCTGTATTCTTTAGTAACTCTATGCTAGCTGTCCTATTTTGACTGGGATTCTTTACTAGTTCTGACACACTTCAACCTGTTTGATCTATGTTCATCTTTGTTCATCCTACTACAGTAAATAGCCCAAAATTTACATTTTACTGAGGATAAATTTACAAAATTTCCAACATGTCTTCCCACCATTGTTGCTCTGGTAATCTGTGTTTTGGAAGTTTCCTTAGGGTCTCATTAGTTTCTGTATATATGAAAAAGGTAGGCTGGATTGGGAATAAGTGCTTTATCTCATGCTCAACATAGAATAAGTTCTCTAAGCTATCATAGAGAACCCGACCTGTGGAGAGTGCCTTTATTCCCGATGCACTTGTTGATGAACTAGCTTGATTTCTAGCATACTTATTCAATTTGTCTACATAATCTCTATTGTTCATTAATCTCTCATTACTCACAAAAGGACTTGGTAGCCCTTTATTCTGCAAAATAGTGAACTTCTCCATGAAAGAATTAATTTCTACCTGCATATCTTGACATTTTCTCTCTTAATTTTGCATCAAAGTTTTATTGGTTAGCACCCTTTTGATTTCCAAAATAGTCTATGTCGTGTCTGCGATGCCAAGTTCCTCCAGTTGTTCCTTATTCCTGTTATTCAAAAAATGTATGAGCAGGTCGGCTTCATCAGGCATTTGTCCTAACTAAGCTTTTTTCTTTTGAATTTCTCCCTGTGTTGCTTTCATTTATGGATTGATTGATGTTGGCCCAAAGAATTTTCTTGATTTCTGTGAGAGGTTTGTCAAAAGTGAGATATTTTTCTAATGCTTCAATCTCCCTTGTTTTTTCTACAACGTTTATCTTTGAGAGGTCATAATTTCTTTCCATCTGAGCAAACTTTTCTTTTACCTGTTTTAATTCTAAAACTTGTAGTTTCATGTCTTCCATTGACTTTATTAGCTCTTCTGTGCTCAAATGGTGTTGTTACCCTATCCTATTCCTATGTCACTGTATGTGTGACCACCTTTGCTGTGGCTGCTGGGATGTTTGGGGCTAATACTATCCCAAGTGTAGAGGGGACTGTTGTTGAGACTATTGGTATTACTTCAGGAGGCTGAGAGGTCGATTCTCCCTACTTGTCTTTCAGTGCATTTTCTAACGCCTGCTCTATTTCATTCAATATTTCATTGAGTTTCAAGAGTAGGTCCATCATCTATTCTTTAGATTTATGCTTTATAACCTCAACAGTCTGTGGATGCCTTGAAGGAGGTAGCTTTAGTTGTTTCCTCAAGGCAGCAATGTCTTCTTCTTTCTTCTTGATCAGTGATTCTACAACTTTCACATCTTTGGGATCATGTCCCAATCCAACGATGATTTCTTCTAATGACTTTATTTTATTATCCTTGGCCAGGGAGGAGGATTTTTAAGTGTAGTTGGGCAATTATATTATCCAAGGATCTGTAGCTTGTGGGCCATCATTTCTTTACCAGCCAATGTGGAATAGACCATTTCTCCAGTTTGCTTGTGAAATTCAATATGATCCATAGCATGAATATCCTTTGCCAAGACCTCCAGGTTAGTTCTGATGTAATCTGCTGCTAACTGGGGTTGTTGTACCTTTGGCTTGAAGTATCTCATTACCATCTTTCCTTCTTTAATGTCATAGGCTAACATTAGTCTTCGCTGATTTGTGGGTGCCATTTTTAAATATTGATTGTAAATTTGAAGTCTTAATGGCTTGTTCCTAGCCTTTATCTCTATGAATGTCTTCTTGATATTTAAGGCCTATTTAATTTTTGGCCTGGGGGATGATACTTCAGCATTTGTTGTCCTTCTAGCTCTTGCCTCTGTGAGCTAGTGGATGTTCCTCCCAATGTGAAAGCTGGCTAAATAACTGGTCTTTCTTCTCTTTCATTGTTTGTAGTTTCTTCAACTATTTCCTCTTCTGAGAGAGGGTTCAATATTTGTCTTTTTGTCCCTGGCTATTCCGTAGGTCCACTGGTAGGAGTAGTAGTTTCCCTATCCCTCTTTTTGTTTCATTCCTCATTTAGAGGAGTCTACAAAACTAGATTATTTGCTACATTGGTTTGAGCTGGTGGAGTCAACACTTGACCTTGTTCTTTGGAGATTTCAAGCTGATCTGACATTGTAGGCTGTTTTGTGGGCTCTACTTCTTTTCCTTTAGATGTTCCGGTTACTGGTGTGTTGACTTCTTGTGGAGGCTGTTGAGAGGTTCCAGCAATGGATGCACTAATTCATGATTTTTTAGATAGCTTGAATGGTACCTACCCAAAAGAATCTAGGTCAAGGGTTTGCTCAAGATTTCTCATAGCATTCTCAAAATTGATGTGTTCTATATCACTTTCTACTAAGGTTCCCTCTATCCATTCATCCAGGTTTGCAAATTGCTCAATTTATGGGATCCTATGGTGAATATACGGGGATAACTTGTTCTTCATCCTTCTGTCAAATATAAAAATATTGCGGTCATAAGGTGCCCATCTAAAACTCTTTCATAATCTAAGATGATCTTCTAAAATTTTCTCAGCTTCTTTCCATGCATCCCTATTATTGCAGACAAAAGGGCCTAGCTGATTCTTAATTCTTAACTGAGATTTCTTCTTGGTACCATAAAAATGGACTAAATCTGCATTTATAATCTGCCTGAAATACTCCAAGGCAAACAATCTCATGGAAACATACTTGGGTAACTTGAAAGGGTAAAGTTCACACCCATATATGTTGATTTCTGTGTGGTTTTTATATAGGTACCAATCACCTATCCTGTACTGCTTAAAGAGCTGAAGAATTTTCTTCATATCCCCATTGATCCTAGGAGGGGAAACTCCTGTCAACAGAGTGGTTGTTGGATGTACAAATAGGTCAATGAACTCACTGTAGGTGTAAGGGGACTCAATGGTATTATGAAAGATTGGACTCCAAAAGATAACAAGCCTTGGATTTCCTTTGGTGTCAAGTTTCTTGATAAGAAAAGAGAAGTTGTCTGACTGATAATACAACATGAGATAATATATGAAAGTTGTGTATTTGAAGACTCCTTCTTTTTCCAAATTCATGAGTTGGTCATGGATCTTATTGGCTACATAGGAGGCATAGTCATATATGACAACAGGGGGTTGTCCTGTAGTAAAGATGGATAATAAAACTAGGGTGATATCATCAACATATTCACTAGAGTTAAATCTCATAATCAGGGATATCATATTAACAATGACTCTTCCAGTTTCAGTGAAGCAAGTTTGCAGATAAGGAGGTAGACCTTTGGGCTGGTGCTTTGGTAACATGAATATTTGACTGATACGGCTCACTTCTGATTTGGACAACTCAGATGCTTTTTCAAATAAATAACCCATGGAAATAGGAGTGAGGGGTTGACTGGAGTGGAATTGCAACATCTCATTGATGGATTGAGTAGTTATGAGAAACAGGTCTGTTTGGCTTGGGGAGATAACAACTCTTTGGCAAGGATCATAATTGGCACAACATTGATGAATTATATCTGGAAAAACATGGAATGAGGGGAGGAAATACATGGGAAGGTTAGATTCCCACAATCCAAAGATATCAGACCCATTTAGATAACTATCTCTAGCTTGGAAGAAGACCTGGAGATGGTTTTTATCACTAGATAAGTCTTTTATTCAAAAATCTTTATTAGCCAGAGGTAGATAATCCAAGTCTTTGTGAGGGGCATCCATGGGTGTGACATTCAGGGCTATAAGGGTTTCCATTTTTGGTTATTATGGATTCAAAATGGAATTAGGGGTTTTCTGTGGGAAATAGGTAAGGCGGCGGGTTTGGGAAACTTTATATAGCAAGCACAGACTGGACCGAACTGAATTTGGCTGTTTCTTGCAGAATTTTCAGTAGAAAACCGAAATTACGGGGTTTCAGTGAAAAATCAGATAAATACCTGTAGGGGGTAGTGAACAGTATAATGGCGGGTTGGATAACCAGTCACGGGCTGAGTTGCTGCAAGTTTCTTGATTAGGTGGTGATTTGAAAGCTCGAACGCTTGACTTGGACATTGTTTTGCATGGGAGCATGGGTCGCAGCATATTACAGTGAAAATAACATTTTGTTCGTTCATTTGACAAAGTCAGGTTGGCGGGGTTTTCTTGGATAATTGAGCGATTGACGTAGGCAGGGAAATGACATTTTGTTGCTTATGGAGGGCAATAAGTGGTTCAGAATTGCACCACTTTTGGAGCTAGGTGGTATCGGGCCGGGGGCGAGAGATCACATCGACTGCACGACGCGTGGCAGGGGTACGAGAGGAAAACCGCCTGGTAATCACCACTTAAAGCGCGGTCACCAGGGGGGTGCAACATTGATATCAGTCATTGGATGATTAGGGAGTGATTGGACGGTGGACATGAGTGATAATATAGCGGGACTTTGTGGCGGGAACATAATAAATATATTTTACTTGTATCGGGGACATTGCAATTGGTTGGGGGAGTGGTTCTTAATTAACCTTGAGGGTTAATTAATTCCAATTACTCCTTTTGACGTGTATTTATGGTTATATTTAATTGGGGTGGGATTATATAAGATTTTGGGGTCTTTTTATGTATATTTACATATTACGGGAAAGGGTAAAATAGAGCGGGATTTATATAATATGTGTTAAAAGTTAATATGACATAAAATGAGAATGAGAGCTAAGTAAACGTTAGAGATTTACATTTAAACTTAGGCTTAAACTGCAAAAAGGGGTTTTTATATAATATTGTGTATTTTCCTAAGTAAAGTAGGTTTTTTACTTAGGAAATGAGTTTATGAAATCAAATGAATGGTTTATGGATGATTATGAGTACTTAGGGTCTTAAATAATTGGGCCGAGGGTCGGGTTCCTCCAAAAGTTTGAGAAATTCTCTGAGCGCATTTAATTTTCAAATACCTTAATACTTTAGGGGGAATTAGTGAAATCTTTGGGGAAAAATGTGAATGGAATTTAGTTATTTGACCTTGTTTTGCTTGAACTGCATCAAGTGTAATGTCTGCCTTGCACTTTTGATAAAAGTAAAAATTAACACATTTAAAGACATTATCCATCACAAGTAATTTTGCAACAGCATCTACCTACCCTACCTACTTTAGCTTGAAATTTTTTCTTCTTTATTAGGGTGCACTTTGGACTGGCAAACCCTTATCAATCTTATTTTTCTTTTACATGGCAAGCCTACCTAAATCTACACTTATTACATCCAAGGGCTCAGATTAAACTATTGAGCTCCTTTTATTTACTCTACCTATCTACTTATCTACCAAGATTACATTGTTTGGTCAGATATTTATTCTCTATTCTACAACATGATATTGAGAAATGAATGAGCCAAGTTTAAACAATTTCACTCTTCATGAATTGTGGCATAAGTAACAAGTTGCACACAATTGCTTATTACAAAAAATGAAAGAGTAGTGGTAGTTAAACTTGCACACTTTCCTGGTCTTTTTGTTTGGGGTTCATTTCTTCTCATTTTTTGACCATTTTATTCTTTTTACCCTTTTATTTTTCTTTTAGGGTATGCCCTCTTTACATTTTTTTTTTTTTTTTTTATTTTTTGAAAATACGAAAAACCTTTACAAAAGGAAAAAGTATGAACATATTACAGAGCTCATCAAGTCAATCACGAAATATGACACCTATTGGTATAGGAGCATAACATGACAACAGGATGACATCACTAGCCTTCGACCTAAAGACTTTGTATGGTGTTTGACATCAAAACATTTATTCCATGAAAAATGTACTGCAGTACCTTGAGAATTATTATCATTATCAGTGATCTCTCTCGCGTTTGTTAACGGCTTACATGATTGGCTAGTAATCCGACGGTGTCTTCCCTTGTTCAACTTCAGATCACTTATTCACATGGTTCGACGCGTACTTGAGTGAATGATTGGATGAGATAGAATACCTTGGTTCTAGTTTCATCCATGCAGGTTGTGATTCCAAGAAAGTACTAAGTCATCTGTATGATGGCTTTACACTGATGATCATCCCATAATGGGTCTATATCTATAGGCGAGTATCTAAAAAAATCCATAATATCATGATGTTATGTATTGTAATCGATGCAGGTCATTGTCCACTTCAATCCCTCTCCATCACATTGTAAACCATATCACTCGACATTATCATTTTCGACTTCATGCTTTAGGGGGCAACTGCTACAAGTCTATTTGGGCACATCACTCCCCACATTCATATATGTACTTTTAGGGCTCCTCAAACCTTAATTCAGTTGTTACATGCCCTAGACTAGTCAACTCATTGAATTCTTCCTTCTATGAATGTTTCCTAGCCTGAATCCTTCCCGAAATGCCTCCTTGGGACTACCAGCACAACCCAAGCCTTGAGACAGTGTGTTGCAGAGAAGCCAGGCCCACTATGGCCTACATCGAAGTGCACTTAGGCCCTGTTTAGCCTGTGCTAGGTCAGATTGACTGAAATTTGCATAGGGTTCTGGGAATATTCCTTCATTCTGGATGATTCTAAAAGGTTCCCATCAATTATCTCCTCCTATGAGCTCTAAATTGGATATCCTAAGGATCCATTAACCTCCTATCCTCTCATCCCTTTCTCCATGGAAACTAACTCCATGTTTGAAAGGCCATTCAATACCCTCATTTATGACAAAACCACCTCCATTTCCTATAAATTGAGCACTCATCATAGTGATCAAGGGGCTAGAATTTGAAGTTTGTATGGAAATTCTGTTGGTTTGAGAATTGAGTTCACATTGAGTAATGTTATGCTTCTTGAGTGTTGTGCTTTTGATGTGGCAAGGGTTGAACTGAAGCAGGAGGAGTGGCATGGGATTGAACTGTATTGGTTGGTACCCTTCCTTCTACATTAATAAAGAGCTTATTCATTTTCTCATATGATTGTTCGTATCTATGATCATTATGTGTTTCAATGTCTTCAATTCCATTATTTTATACTAGATAGATCATGTATGCTTTGATCGTTTCTTGTTTTTGTTTCTCTTGATGCAGGTACCTTTTCACCAGACTCAGTTCAAGTGGGAGCGACGGGAGGGATTCAAAAGAGATCTAGGAAGAAAAAGACTACAAGTAAGTTCCTCCATCTCATCTATATTCTATAAGAAAAGTTTAAACTACTTTCTTTCTATTGTTCTAGGTGTAGTCACCCACCTAGGGAAAATGTGTTTATCTGTAGATGCAAATTCCATATAACAGGAGGTGTTAAAATCCTAGGTGCTTTGGGTAAATATGCCAAGATTTCCTATTGAATTATGGAAGGAAAACATTTTTATGGACATCGGGAATACCCTAGGTAAGTTTGTGTTCTTTGAAAAAAAAATCTTTATAATTATTTTAGAATTGTTCCCCTGTTTGAAATAGGTATCCATATTTTTTCTAGGCAGGGGACTTTTTAGGCTTGGGTATAATAATCTATGGTTTTGGATCCTTAGTTGGGAAATAATGGTAATCATGTTATCTTTATATTTTAGGTTCACTTCTTAGGGAATGATTGTGAAGGGGAGGGATAATCTTTGGTGTGGACAAGCCTGAAAGCATTAGCTCCTTGGTGACTATTTACCGTTATCAAGATTACCATCCCATGATTCCTGCTACACATTGTGGTCCCATTATTTGTATCGATTTGGTGACAGGTGTCTATAGGGGGGGTACTTATCCCCTATTGTATCCTGTGCCATGTTGATATTCCTGCTATTGTTGGAGGGATGGTGAGATGTGTGTGTTGAATGGGAGCTCCACCAATTCAATAGTTACTCCCAAGAAACTTTGATCCACTCACTGTATTACATAAATGATATCCCCTATAAACCTTCAGTAAGGAGAGAATAAATCTCGATCCCTCTCCTCAACTCAGAATTAAAGCCTTATAATCTTTGCACTTATAATATCTTCACCAGAAAGATCCACTAGAAGTCTCTAAGCCATATACCCTGCCTCCCATCACACCAATTCTAGTTTCTTGCCTTGGACCGATTGAGGATCTAATTCTAGGTGAAATTCCAGTCATTGGCCTTGAAACTAGTCTTTGAACAAGTTATCTAAGTGGAACTCCCCTCTTCTAGAGTATAACTTTGTCTTCTGGAGGCCAGGGAACTAAGGAAGGGAACTAATTTCTTTATTGGAGAGAGTATACTCATAATAGAGTTCTTATTTTGTTTTTTTGGTAGGGGACACACATATATTTATTATGGATTGAAGGGTATTATTATCATGCATGGTTCTCCCTAGATGCCTGATTGTGGAACACCAACAACTTCTATTCATTCTCTTGGTCAAGAAAATCCAACAAACACTTTAATTTAGTATCTTGTACTTTATATGATATTTCTTACCCTATACTACCTATTATATACATGGAATCAGGTCCTACATAATCAAGAAAATTGCATAATGGTTTTCTCTATATGAATTAGATACTTTGCCTGCAACCACTTTATGGACAATTGCTAGAACTGAAAGGATAGATACAACTATTTCATTAGTTCACCATCAATCGCAATGCCAACAAAGTATTAGCTTATAATATATGAGCCTTTTTTGTTCCCCCTTAGGTATACGACATGATAATGTGAGGTTTGTATAAAGAAATTATAAGGCAGTGAGGATAGTTATCTAACAATTGTTTGTTAGGATCCTCATTAGTGTTCTGACATTTGCATTTGCTCCAAGAATAATAGTACATAAACAACATGGTGTAAAAGAGCTTAGAAGAGCTAAAAGCTGCTAACCAAATTCAGCACAATAATTTGTCAGAGGCTGAATAATATTCGTCCTATCAAGAATAGAATTAATTCTAAGTATTACTACAACTAGTGTATGGAAGTGATGAGTTTATACTCTTAATACAAATCTTAAGTACATATTGGCCATAGTTACAGAGAAAAAAATTAAAATATAACTAATTTCACTAAAATGGAAAACTTAGTACTACTTTGTTGAACTTACTTATTTCTTCTTTATAAATTTAGTACTCCTTTGTTGAACTTGCATCTTTCTGTTTTATTTCATTTATCTTCTTCCTGGTAAAGAAAAGAAAAATTGTTAACATTAGCTTATCTTTTGTTTCATTCTTTTTGCTTGTATTTGAAAAAATAAACGAACAAGACAATTAAATTCATGGAAATTAGTACCTATGTACATGTGGCACGAAGGTCATCACATGCAAGATGGCTTAGGAGGAAAAAATCATCACACATAAGATGGTTTAGGAGCAGAGCATGCAGAGAAAAGTTTATTCAAGCACCAAGAATTGTGTACCTATGGTGGGAAGGCCATCACATGAAGGATGGTTTGGGATCATAATGTCATCACATGCAGGATGGTTTGGGAATAAATCATGTAGAGAAAAGTTTATTCAAGGAATAACAACAAATCCCATCGCAGGTTTGACATTAGGTTGCAAATTCCATTTCATATTGAGCTGCTAGAGATAACAAACTCTCTAAATGTATGAAAGTTTGATTTGCTATAGATAAAAAAACTCTCTGAAATTTTGAAAGTTACCTCAAAGGTAGAAGGCATGAAGTCACAGGTCACACAGGTAGCACATGCACATGGCCAAGTGTGATCTAGTGGCATGTGTTGTGGCTTGCCACCATGTGCTGTGGCAGCGTGTGTTGTGACCGGTGTGTACCAGACACATGCATTAGAAACATATATTTGATAAGAGACATATACATATTCAAATACATTCGAAAACATTTAATGCCCAATGAACTAATGCTAGCATTAGTTTCCGTTAGTTTTCCTTTAAAAAATAGTAATCAAATAAATCCTTTTAACTTAAGAAATACATAACAATATAGCTTTTCCGCCTCTGGAAGAGGCTAAATGAGATCATCAAAAATATTACTTGTCTTCAAAATCGTTGCATCTATTTCATTAGTTGAGTGAACATATGAGCAACTATATTTCATAAGAACACATGAAAAAATTTAGGTTAATACGTAAGAAAACTAATATGAAGTACTAAATTCGGTTACTATAGTCCCATGCCAAGACAATGGGGACTAAAAAGAGACCAAGCCTAAAGTTCAAAAAGAGATAAAGTGATATTCCATAAAATAAAAAATCGCAATAAATAAATAAATGGCAGTCATAGACTTTTATTTGATTGGAAAATTAATTTAATTTTTAAAACCATTGAAAGCAAGAATTTATTAAGCCATTTCATATCCTCTCTCCAATAATATTTCAAAAATAAAAGTTAAAAAATATTTTAAAATACAAAAAGCATATAAATTTGTCCCATCTGAAAACTTCATGAAAATAAAAAACACTTTGTAGTTAAACAATTAGTGATGAAAGGTAAACTGGAAATTGAATACAGCATAACCTTCGGTGGCAGGGCTACTATGAAGAAGTGTCTCCGCATGTTATCCCCGTTTTGAGAAATCTCATCAAAGTGACCTAACTTATAATTCTTGAAAAGTCATTGGGAGACCCTGCACTCTTTGAATTAATAACTCTTTAAATTAAGTCCTGCTAGTGCTCTGGCTTTCTAATATGAGGTTTTCACTAACCTACAATAGTGAAGAAGTTTTGACATCTAATTTACCAATCCTCAAGTCCATTGGAAGCCATAGTCCCATCGTACATATTACAAAATAGAGAATTGTTCCAAAGCAGAGGATTATCATGCAATAATTCCTTATTCACCAAGCCGAAGAAAATCATGTGTGTGTCATTGAATGCCTCAGAGAAACCAGAGCAATCCTCATTCAAAAAAATTGTAATTTTCTCTTCCATGATAAGCGTCTGGTTATTGCTATAAAGAATATGTTTGTCATTATTGCAAACCAGGGGATTGTCATGCAATAATACCTGAATCGCCATGATGGGAACTATCATGTCTCTATCATTGAATGCTTTATTAAAACTAGAGCAATCCTCAATAAAAAAATATACTTTCATATTCCATCATAGGCATTAGCCATTGCTATAAAAGGTATTTTGAACATTTTTTGTTCCAATGTTTGCATTGACTACCACAGGTGATGGGCCACTCAGATTGGTTTTCCTCTTCTTGTCCTTTGATTTATGTGGAGGCTTCAATCAGATAACATAGAACTGAACACAACACAAATTGAATTTTACATTGCCAAAAACTGGTTTTTATACATCAGAATGAAGTTTCTCAATTCCGATTGTCGATGGCTTCTTGAGGAAGCTATCTAAATTCTCCAGAAGCCTCGAGACAATCTGCTGAACTCTTGAGAAGACTCCCTACCTAATATAGTTAATTTAGAAGGTTGTTTGGTTCGAATTATTGTTTATCCAACACACCCCCTTAATTCCAACACACAAAATATCCTATAACAAAATACATAAGACACAAACATACTCTTAATTGACATTCCTGCTAGTCTAAGTCCCAATTTGGCTTACAACATAATCTGGATTTTCTACAACACATAACTTAGTTCTAAAAGACTCAAATTTGGTATTTTGTTCCAATGGAGTACTTGTTGCTTTACATCCTTTCATATGAAATATCTTTAGTGCCTCATTTGTATATTTTCTTTTTGTCATTAAAGTCCTTCCATCATCTCTCCATACTTCAAGACCTAGACAATAGTGCATCTGACCAAGATCCTTCATCTCAAATTCCTGTGATAACTTCATTTTTATATCCTTATTCAATTTATCAATACTCTCTATTACTATTAGATCATCAACAAATATAGAGATTAATACTATATCTCCATTTATATCTATCTTGAAATACAAATTAGGATCATTTTTGCTTTTGTTAAATCCTTGCTGAAAGAACAATTTATCGATTTTCTCATACCAAGATCTAGGTTCCTATTTTATTCTGTATAAGGCCTTTTTTAACTTGCATACAATATTTTCTTGTCCCTTATCTACAAATCCTTCTCATTGAACAAGATAAATCTACTCTTTTAAGTCATCATTTAGAAAATATGACTTCACATCAAATTAATGGAGCTTCCAATCATATTTATTTGTCAATTCTATCATTCTTCTGATTGTATTCATTTTTTTAACCGAAGAAAAGGTATCTTCATAATATATACCTTCCTTTTGTGAATAACCTTTTGTAACCAATCTTGCCTTATATTTATCTATGCTACCACATGCATTAAATTTTGTCTTGTATAACAATTTTGATCCTACAAGGACTTTATTTTCAAGTAATTCTATTAATTCCAAAGTTTCATTTTTCATTATAGAGTCATATTCTTCTTTCATAGATTCCATCCATTCTTCATGATTTTTAGCTTGTTCATAATCTAAGGGATAAAAAAAAATCATTACTTGAGACTTTAAAGCATAATCTTCATACCTGATAGGGGTATGAATCAGTCGTGTTGACCTTCTTAGAGGTTCATTACACTATGGAGTACCTTCTCCTCTTCTTCTTCTTCTCTATGGAGTGACTTCATCACTTCTTTGTGGACTTTGACTTCTTAGCATGTCTTCTAGAATGTCCATGCTTTCTTGATCTTGAGATTATTCCACAATTTTGTATTCTTCCTTAAAGCGGTCATAAGGAGGCTTCCATACATTATGTTCAACTTATTTTATTTGTTTATCTGCATGCTCATGAAATAGAACATCTCTACTTGCAAAGACCTTGTGATTACATGGATCATACATTTTATATTTTTTTTTATGAGTAGAATATCCAATCAAAATACATTTGATAGCTTTAGCATCTAATTTTCGCCTATCCTCTTTAGGAATATGAGCAAAGGACTTGAATCCAAATATCCTTAAATGACTAACTTTAGGTTTAAAACCATAAAATGCTTCAAAAGGTGTTTTTTGCTAAAGATACTTTGTAGGGCTTGTATTTTGGAGATATACATTTATATTAATGGCTTCATCCTAAACAATATTAGAAATTCCTTTAATTTTTAACATACTACAACCACATTCAACTAATGTCATATTATTTCTCTCAACTACTCCATTTTGCTGAGGTGTATGTGGCACTATAAGTTGTTGCATAATTCCATTTTGTTTGCAGTATTTGATGAAAGATCCTGAAGTGTACTCACCACCTTTATATGATCAAAGAATTTTAATGCTTTTTGTTTTATTTTCAACCATATTCTTGGATACTTTAAAGTATTCAAACAGATCGCTTCTATTTCTTATAAAGTATACCTGGGTGTATCTAGTGCTATCATCAATAAATATAAGAAATTAATATGCTCCACCACATACATTGGACCACATACATCAGTGTACACTAGTTCAATTATTTCATGATTTTCTTCGATTTTCATACACAAAGAAATTCTTCCCTGTGTTGTTTTCCTATTGCACAACTTTCACATTCAAAGTGCTCACCCTTAATATTTGGAAGGCCTTCTACCATGAATTTCTTTTGTAGTAATAGTAGGTCATTATGATTCAAGTGTCCATACCTTTGATGCCAAAGCTCTATATTTGACATGCCTATTGATGCCAAATATTGATGCCCATTCTTAATTACATCCAACTTGTATAATCCTCCAACTCTCTTTCCATTTGAAATAGCCGTGTAGTTGTCCTGTGCATCCTTCATGAAACAATGTGATTCCACAAATTCAAGTTTTAAATGTTGATCTGTAATAGTAGAGACTGAATTGAGTTCTTCTTTAATCTTGGAACATGCACCACATTTTGAATTTGTTTTTCTTATCCATTAGGCATCATAACACTTATATCACGATATCCTTTAAATTCATGTGATTTATTATCTCCTAAATATATGTCTGCACCATGATTAACTTCATACTAAGTATCAAACCAATCTCTTTTGCATGACCTATGGATTGATGCACCAGAATCTATAAACCAAGCGTTATCATCACATGTTTCTTCTGATATAGCAGCATTGGGCACAAACAATTGAAGATTGCTAAAGTCATGACTAATTGATTCATCTCTATCAACATCATTCCTTGAATGTCTTCTTTGTTTAAATTGATCAGACCTTCTTTTCTTGCAATTCTTAGAAAAATGACTAGGTTTTCCACAGTAAGAACACACATAATCTCTACATCATCTCTAATAAATTTGAATTGGGAGATTTATGTTTAAGACTTCTTCTCCACTCTTCTTCCTGAATAAGTATACCTCCCAACTCATCAAATGTAGGAGCTTGTCTCTAACTAAGAGACCATTGATAAACATTTGATATTCATCAAGCATTCAATTTAATGTCACAGTAACCAAGTATGTACTAGGCATTGTTTGACCAATGTCGCCTAATTTATCCTTTAGATCCTTAATTCTAGATACAAAATTACTCACACATTCATTTTCTTCCATATTAATTGAAAGAAGCTTACTCTTTAAATACAATATTCAATATGTAGTCTTTGTCTCATACAAATTTTTTTAGAGTGCCCCATGTTTTCCTTAATGGACATCCACAAAATCACCTTTGTTTTATTTTTTCATTGCTCCCGGTCTTGAATTGCAGCATCTGTGGCTTGAGGGGGCACTAGCTTGACTTCAGCTCCAGACATAATCATCCATGTATTGTAGCCTTCCATCAAAGTTTGCAACTTAAACTTCCAATTTGCATAGTTTTCACCATCTAGCTTTTTAGCGTTATATAAATAAGATTTTTCCAATACATTAGCATTGTCAATAAGCTTATAAATCCTTAAATACCAACCACCAAGATACAATTTTTCCACAACTTCAATAATTAATTTCCTTACTCAATCACAAATAATAACACCTTTTTAAAACTAAATTTACTTACTCCTTAACAACACCTTTTTATTTTTATTTTTTAGTTTATATATATTACTTTATTTCATAATCACCAAAAAGCACAAAGCATGATATAACCATATGCTTACTTCAATCTTTGAAAAGGTCTTGTAAGACAATAAATCATTCCTTCCAAAACGGCCTTAGAGAATGAGCCCAAAAAACATGTTTATAACGAGAATGTTGGTTCACAGAAATGTTCTCATTTTCTACGCATAACCAGAAATTAGAGAAAGCAGAAATATTTTCTAGGCTATCATTTTCTCAAAAAAAATATACCGCAATTTTTTTGTTATCTTCACAACCATATACAAATATCATCAAAGGAAATATATGGCACAAAATTTTATACCAGCAGAAACGCAGACCTCCTTTTCTTAATCGAACACAAACTTAGTCATCTGGCCAGCATGCCCTCTCTTAACAACACACAAGAAAAATTTATCCTTGCATCTGCTTCTTCGAAATCCTCAGCTCTATTTCATGATAGAAAGCGACTCCATCCAATGAATCTCTCAATCTCTATCTATAGCAGCTCCTTTCTCCAATTATTCATCTCCGAGCGGTTTGGCTCCGTCTAGCTACTCTCCTTGCAATAAAACACTTAGGTGAATCATTTCCTTCAACCCTTACCTCCGACTTCTTTCATGTCTCACTCTCATAAGCAAGCTATCACATGTGGAGATGCAATGATTTAAACTTTCTACAATTCTCACACCCGCTTCACACCCTCTCTACAACATAGTGACCTTTCTGAGACTTCTTTGCAACACAAAACCTCACACACTGATCGCTCACAGAGAGAAAAGACTCAAACTCTCACCTCACACTGATACCAAATCAGAGAAAGAAAAAATTAACACAACACAACTTCGACTTTACATTTCCAAAGACTAGTTTTTATACATCATGATGAATTTTCTCCATTTTGGTTGTAGGTGGCTTCTTTAGGAAGCTATCTGAAGTCTCAAGAAGCCTCAAGACAATCTCCTGAACTCTTGAGAAGACTCCCTACCTAACATAGTTAATGCAGAAGGTCGGTTGGTTAGAATTACTGTTTGTTCAATAACTTCACTTTGAGATTCTGAACTAGATATCGAAAATTTTGTAGGTCACTTATGATAGTCTTGGGTTCATAAACATATACAACACAGAGCATGGGAGTGGTGATCAGGCCTGGAATTTGACGTCCTATAGGATGTATTTTGGGTTTTAAGACGTATTTGATGGCAAGTGCAAAATTTAACCAGTTAGATATGACGTCTCTTTTATATCTGTAACCTGTCATAATGATGTCTGATTTCAAATTTAAACCATAAAAAATTATAATACCTATTGAAGGGATTTTCCAGTTCGCATAAGTTTAAATACAAGTAGTTGGTTGCACTCTCAATCTCTTTGGTGTGCCCATATTAAATCCACAACTCCACGATAAAGCAGAATTGCATTGAATATTTATAATTGGGAATTCAGGTTGCCAACAACTGTTCTGCACTCTCAAGCTCTCTGGAGTGCCCGTAATAACTCCACTCTCAAGCTCTCTGAAGTGCCCATAGTAACTCAAATACAGTGAAAGCTTATTAATAAAAATTCAATGCCATATCATAATAATTTAGTGCACCCAGATTGTGTTTCAATGTAATCTTTCTAAAATAATGCCTTGCAGAAATGGGGCTCCCCAATCCCCATCTTCAACTATGCGTCGCACCCCTGAGCCCTTCCCATTTCCCATAGGCTTCTGGCACCGACCCCATCTCGTATGTGGAAATTCCCTTATGGCTGCAAGAATCGTTTCATGAGCCTTTCTATTGCAGTGCTACTATTCATATGGAGGCGAATGTTGTTGAGGACGGCGTGGGCGACTTGCCCTCCATTGCCATAGCCCTTCTCATTGAGATGTTTTTAGCATTGTGAATAAATAGAAGGAGAGGAGGATATGATACAATTTTTTAAAATTAAGGTAGGCCTCCATTGTAAAACGTGATTTATTTTGTTAATGCAAATTGAAAATTAAAGAGCTTGGTTTATTATGAGTGGTTCAGATGGTTTTGTGAGTAGATTGTTATCATTCTTGTTCAAATATCTAAATATTGTTAAGTAAGTTAGTATTAGTTTATTATTATAATCTTATGTTTTTAATTTCGATTTTTTATTTTCTTAGTGCACGGTATCTGTTTCTATTGTTTTCTTTTTGAATTTATCATTTCTCAAGTCAATTTTTTTCTTTCAATACAATAGGTGGTCTAACATTTTACCAAATTATTTTCGAACACCAATAAAATTTTTGATAAAATAATTTTATTTTTAGAAACCGAATGCAATTGATCTTTTATCTATACGATTCACTTCAATTTGTTGTATAATGCAATGTCCTATAACAACCATAATTATTTTTAGTTATAATTTGTGTGTTTATAAGTGGATTGGTTAAGTGTTCAAACTTTGTACAATCGGAATAACCAAATTATTGTCTCAACTAAAAACTTTCTGGGGTAATATCTTAAGATGACAACATATGATTATAAGTTTTTAAAATGGCTATTATATAATAATATGGTTGGTTGGATATATCAAATTCCAAATTTGATATGTTATTCATTTATGTGAACTTGTCTTATGCATTTTGAAACTTCACATATTAAAATTTAGAATGATTGAAATAACATTCATACTAATGGTACTGAATGCACCCAAAACATTAAATTTATTGACATAAGCATACATATGCACTTCACACTTCCTCAAGAGTTGAGAGGCCATCCTGATCCCACTCGCATGCCCAACTAGGTTCTAAAATGTCTATAATTTACATCGTTGCTATGAGTGCAGTAAAGCATTGAAATATTTTGAGGTGTTTTTGACTTGCTACAGAAATGTTAGGACTTACTTCCAATGTGATTGTTGAGGTTGTACATTTGATTGAGGTGACTAGTTTTATGAGTTTTATGAATGCACGTGGTTTGAGGTTAATAAAAAATTAGTTATTTTAGCAAGTGGTATGCACGAGGTTGGAGGCTTTTCTTATTTAAAAGAAATAAAATCAAAATGCTATTGTGTGCTTTTTAAAATAATTTAATTGTATTTTTGGAAGGATTTTTAAAAATAATTTAATTGTTTTTTTAGGTTTAATGTTGATTTAATTAGTTACCCGGATGCGGGTGTCCGTCCAGCAATAAATGGCTGTTAAGAGTCAGCCACGCGGAGAGGACAGCGGGCGGACGGCAAGGTTAATGCACCAAGTTCATATGCTATATGCAATGAAGCGCATTCATTGTTAATTAATTCTTCCTCAGTTCCAAGGTAAGAACTACGGCGTTAATAGAATGGAGTTGCGAGCTGCAGAAACATTCCTCCTCGGTCCGACTCGGTTGCAGCAGAAGAAGGCCAGGTCGGGCTTTTTGCAGCCGGAGAATGGACGCCATACTAAGCTCTGGCATCTCTCTGTAATTAAGCACAAACCTGTGCTTGTTTCTGTTGTATGCAACTCTCCGCAGATAGCAATGGTAATTGTTAGGGCAATCTATTTAGGGGAGGAGAATCTCGGGGCCAACAACAGGAACCAGGTCGAAGCTAACTGGAAATCCTTTAAGAAGATAACCAGCATCCAGATTACTTCAACTCCTCCTTCGTCCTTCCGTCTTCTCGCAGATATCAAGATAATCCTTATGGTGCCTCATGTTAGAGCCACTCCTCAGCGTGGGAGTCACCGTGGCCAGCGAGGTGATGCTGGAGGGCGAGGTCGTTACAGCCCCCGCCGGATTTCACCACTTTCTCGCGCTTCGCCTTCTTCAAACCGCCCCGAAGACTCGAACCACTCCATCTACAACATTGTCCAATCCGCCCAGTTCCATTACCAGCGTCGCACCAACAAGCCCTTCATTTTGATGCTGGTAACAATAATATTCTCTGAAGAAGATGAGGACGAAGACAGCATGATGGCCCCTTCGATGGATCAGTCACCTTCCCATCTGAAAAGCACCTCGCCCAACAGGGGGAATGAGGACAACTCCTACGCTCCGTCCTCGCAGAGCAAAATTGAGGAGGAGAGCACTCGAGCGCGCACAGAGGAACAGGCCGAAGTGTTTCAGGAAATTGTGAGTATGCAGGACAAGAGCAGTGTGGACCTGGCTTCAGCTAAAGCAACACACTCGCAGGAGAAGGCAGAAGCTCAGCAGATCTCTCCTCAGAAGCTAGGGCAGCACCAGGAGCCGAGTTTCCCCTTTAGCACCTTGTTGTATCCAAAGTTATCGCCGGGAATGAAGCTGGAAGACATCCCGCCTGGAGCGGAGATCACCTGGGAACCTCTGGATGAAGACAATGGACAAGGGTCTGCAAACATCAAGTAGTTCCTTTTGCTCAGTAGGCGTCGTCTCTTGTTCTATTTTGTTACCTACCTTCTTGCTTACTCTTGCTGTCTCGGCTTTCTCTACTCAGTAGCGGCTCTTATGGTGAATCCTGTGTTATGTTTGATCATGTTTTGTATATGCTAAATGGAACAGACAAATGTGTAATATTTTTGAGAGAGAGGTGCTCAGTTTACAGTAGCCTTCTCATTAGTAGAACAGTTAATTTTTGTCATATTTTTGAAAGAGAGTTGCACAAGACACAATGGCACTCTCAGAGGTTCAAACCTCTTGTACATATATTTTCTTCTTTTTAATATAATTTAGCTTAGTCTTTGCCAAGAAAAAAAAAAAAAAAATTGATTTAATTAGTTATAATATATTTTGGGTTGTTTTATAAATTAATTGTTTTAATGATTAAATGAAATTGAAGTTCAATTTAATATAATTATAACACATAACTCTTAAATAAGAAGGATGAAATAGTTGTTTTGCTTATATTTTCAAAAGTCTCAAGAATTTATAATGCTTTGCATGAGTAAGAATAAAAATAAATTATGGATATCTCATTATTATAAACCTTTTAGCCAAAAGCATTAAGTATGAGTCTTAGTAGTTTTTTTCTTCATCAATTCTCTCCTCTCATCTATATATATATATATATTCTATATATATATATAATATATATATATATTATATTATATATATATATAATATATATATTTATATAATATATTATATATATATACTAAATTAAAATCATATAAAATTTAAAAGATATAAAAAATTAATAGAATTAAGGTTTAATTATTTTTCATTATATAAATAGAAAGTTATCATATGAATAACAAAATCTATATCCTTAAATCTGTTTTGCAAATTGAAATAGTTTTTTATGTCCAATATTCTATAACATAAAATAAAGTTGAGAATGAAATAACTTATTCCTTTAATTTGAAAATAAGATACTATATAATTGGAAAGAGAGAGAATTAAACAAAAGATATTACTATGGAATAAAATTGCAACAATTAACATGTTTATGCCAATTCAGGAAAAACTAGGCACTTTTAGAGGAAGATTAATGAAAATTAAGATGCAAAAGTAGTTGAAAGAGAATTTCCAGATAAGAAAAATTTGACATTCACAAATTTGCGTAACGTAAAATGAAAGGCATGAAAAATACAAAAACGTCATAAAATTCTCATTTGCCAAGCATAAAGGATTTGAAATTCTGGGCCTGGTGGTAATAATCTTGCTCTTTGAATACTTGTTTGATCTTCTTCCTCGTGTTTAGCAGCAGAATAAGACTTGGAAATGACATGACAACTTTTATTAGGAGCCACCATCGCAGACTCTGATTTATCCTTGGGTGCAACTTCATCCATTTTGTACTTTTTCATAAGCACTCCCACAAATAATCTCCCCCTTTTCCCCTTTTAACAGATTCCCTTTTATTAGCACTACTGATAAGAAATAGACACCAACGGTTTCCAGCGACATGAATTAAATCTTTGAACTAAGAATTCCATGTAATGATATCCAATTCTTCTATTAGTCCCTGCCTGGGACTATTAGCAATCGATAGATCGTTGACCGCGCATTAATTCATTCGTTGACCATGTTTTTTTTGGCGTTATCATCGTTTAACCAATGTTTTATAATGACAATTTTTGTCTATCAAAATTTTAACGAAGGTTTTTGGCTGGGCAAGAAAGGACCTCTTATTGCAGGCTTCGCTTATACCAATGAAAAAATGTGGTGACAAGTTATATTTTGTCCAAAGTCTGGAAAATTGTGGTGACAAACATGAAACTTAGGCGCATGCAAAGTTTATTATATAGCTGCCACCTCTCACCTCTCAGGCAGCTGGCTACCACCGTCTGCCACCTCTCAGGTAGTTGGCTACCACCGCCTCTCAATTTCTTGCCACCAAACACAATATGAAATTAGTCTTTACCATCTGTGGAGGAACGTTTCCGGTGAGACTGTTGTTGGATAGGCTTCAGAGCTGAAGTCTGCAATGGCAGGAGTGGCAACAATGAGTGATGAAAGAGAAATGTTTGTTCTCTGATGAGAGGGACATACTATTATGTTGCTCTATTTGTCACTCTCATGGTGCTCTGTTCGCAAGTATATTTGTCTCTATATTTGCAGATGTTTGCTCGTTGAGCTAAATGTATGTTTGGCAGGTATGAGTTCCAAATGCAGTATGGATCGATAGGCTGGTCTGTAGGAGCAACACTGGGATATGCTCAAGCAACACCAGAGAAGCGTTTAATATCATGCATGGGTGATGGAAGCTTTCATGCCTTCGGGTTATCTGTTTTGTCCAAAAATCAGTAAGTTTTTATCCCTAAATGTATTCTTCCTTATTTCAACAGGTGACAGTTCAGGATGTGTCTACTATGATTCGAAATGGGCAGAATCCTATCATTTTTCTCATTAATAATGGAGGATATACTATAGAATTTGAAATACATGATGGCCCATACAATGTCATAAATAATTGGAACTACACCGGTTTAGTAGATGCCATTCATAACGGTGAAGGGAAATGCTGGACTGCCAAGGTATTTTTTTACATTATTGTAGACTTTAGGACTTACCTTTAGTTGGTCAAAACTCTGTATCAGATTGGTGATCTTAATCTACTCCTCGCTTTTTGATTCTTATCATGGCAGTTTTGTTGTTATTGTCAGCTTTTCATCGTTTTTTCTCAGCCCTAGAAAATGTAGGATGCCTAAGTACTTTGTACCAGGTATTTGTTTTGTTATTTAACAGCACCCCTTCTTTCTGTGCAGGTTAAGATGGAAGAAGAGGCTGTAGAGGCTATTAAAACTGCCCTAGGAGCCAAAAAGGATTGCTTATGCTTCATTGAAGTTATTGTACACAAGGATGATACAAGCAAAGAGTTGCTTGAGTGGGGTTCTAGAGTCTCGGTAGCAAACAGCAGGTCGCCAAATCCTTAGTAGGGAGGCTTTGAAAAGACTAGCAATTGGAAACACTTTTTTGCGGCTCATGTCTGAGATGTCATTCTTTCTCTGGTTTGGCTTATAGGATCATGTTCGAATTATTTATATCTGAATTTACTTTCTTATATCCGAGGTCAAGTTGTGGTCACAAACACATGGCTACTTTTTGGTGACTGGTTAGCATGATTAGTGTTTAGTGTCAAAATTAGTCGGAGCTATTTTTGCAATATAATTAAAATAACAAAATTTTAGGTTATGGATTTTTGATCTAGATGATCTGTATGCATGAGAATCGCTGCAAAAAACACATGATTGACTGTGAGAATCGCTCCAAGTGAGGTAAGTTTAATGGTTAATGCTCATAGTCCAATATGTTACCATGTTCTTCATCTGATTCGCAAGCATACATCAGCAATGTTGTTCAAACAACTGCTTTAGACATTCGTTGTGCAGAGATTTCAAATAACCTGGCCATGGATTTTGATAGGTCATTCCTATTCAATTTCTTTTATATTATAATTCCTCAAGAAAAGACGACCTTACCTGAAACGCTATGCTATTTTAGCACGACTCTAATGGTTTTGAATAGTGCCCACATAGCGATCCATGAAAAATAAGTCATATTTTGCCAATTAAAAATTACCTAAAACGCCAACAGACTCGCCGTTATTGCCAGTATTTCCGTCAATATAACGGTCACATTCTTAGATGCTTCTCTGTCTTCTCTTTAACGGATGGACAACAACAGTGTTGTTCTCGGAAGAATGTAATTAGCATTCGACGGACAATTCAAGATTCAACGAACATTAACAAAGTTTATTGATTAGCAAGGAGATGAAAATCGGGCGTGTTGGTTCTCGCTGAAACTTATCCCAAATAAAACATTAGTGGGAAACTTCCACATGTAGTCCGATGAACGGGCCCCATTTGACCAACTTGGTTCATGCAGTTGATAACGTGTCTCTAGTAAGAACCACGTTTCAAACTTTTTCATCAAACTTTTTGTGATCTGAAAAGGTGTCATGTAAGTCGCTGTCTGCATGGGTATTGGCATGGTAGCCATATGGCAGTCTCACATCTACTAAAGAAACATGAAAACACCTTCACCTACTGCTAAAAACACAAAACAATACAAAAACAATTCCTCATGCTAAGATATCAACTCTCTACCTGGATCAACTCATTCTCCTCAGTGCAACGCACTAGAATACATTTAGCTCATTTTCCTGAGCACACAAGAATACCTTAGACTGAGTGCACCAGAATACCTTCAACATTCAGCCCATTCTCCATAGTGTAGGCTTCACATGCGATTATGATCATATAACGGAAACAAATAAAGTATGTGTTTTGGAGACATGCAAAAGACTGATGTTTTCCATATCTATATGCCTCTTTGAAATATGGAGATGCATGAAACGTTCCATATCTATGATTCTTCCATATCTACATGCTTCTTGGAAATCTAGAGAAGCCCTTGTTTGGTAACAGAAGAAATGAAATGGGGAATTGGCATCGGCGAGTAATTTCGTTTTGGACAATTCGTTGCAATTAGTGCTTGCTAATGGCAACAATTGTCACACACTTGCAACAGTGATGGCATCGACAACTTGCTAATTTTTCTGTTATATAGGCAGCGACTACCGGCTGCATGCAACACTTGTTTTGATGGTAAGTATGTCAAAATCTAATACCGAGGATGGGATAGAGCTTTGAGAGATTTAAGCCTTTTTTATAAGCACTTCCAGCGGGGAATTGTTTTGCGGGGACATCCAAAAGCCAAAACTAAACGTGTTGAATTTTGGTTTGATTTGAGTGGTAAAAAATGTTTAGGTTCAAAAGGAGCTCAGAATTTTAAGTGAGTCTAAACGTATTTAGTGTGAATCAGGAAGTTATGTTAGTTTTCCAAGGAAACTACTACTCTAACTTCACACAACAATAAGCGACTTCATGTGAATGTTAAATAATATGTTATATTGTTTTATTATTACCCGTGTAAAAACAAATGGGCTTTAATACGATTTTTAAAAAATTAGTTTGTATTATAGAAGCTTTAATTCTTTTATTATTATATGTTTGGAGGGAAACTAACTTTATATAATATACGAGTATGCACTGTGAATGAGAAATTTATGTGGTAATTATTATCAATTTAATTATATACTCTATAAATTTAGAATTTTATTTTCTATTAATGACTAATTTTGAAATAATTTATAGATTAAGTGTAAATAAATTATTATTATTATTTTAATTTAACTTTTTGTGATCCATAAATATAAATGTAAGAACATCTTTCTGTTGGCATTATGATACATATGTTGTAATTGATGGAAATCCACTCATCTCAGATGATAAATTACAGTGCAACAAAGTTATTTTCTGGTTCACGCACTTTCACGCAGTGTAAAGTTCACGCACTTTCATGCAGAGAATAAATTATAGTGCAGCAAAGTTATTTTCCGGTTCACGCACTTTCACGCAGAGAAAAGTTCACACACTTTCATGCAGAGAAAAGTTCACGTACTTTCATGCAGATAAAATTTCACGCACTTTCATGCAGAGAAAAGCGCACACACATGGGAAATCTTATGGTTGGTTCATGGTATTAGTCCGACAGTTTTTGATCCTATGGTTTTGGTCTGTGGTATTAATCCTTCGTATTTGAACCTATGGTTTTGGGCCATGGTATCTCGTCATAAGTATTGATCCCAAGTATTGGATCCATGGTATTGAATTGTTATCGTTTTTGGTCTGTGGTATTGAGAAAGACCTAAGGCTATAAAAGAGGAAGGAGATCATTTTGCAAGACATCTTCTGAATCATTGAATATCTGATAAAGTGCTAGATCTAGAATATTGTGATTGGGTTATGGTGCAGATCTGGATCTGAATGAAGAAGGAACCTCAGCGCAAGGAGAAGGATAAGTTCTATTGATGGGTCAAAATCTTAAGGCTGGAATAGTGGTATCTCTATATGATTTTGATTTGTGATATGTGGTGCACGCTTGATCTATAAATCTGGTAATCTGAGTTAACTAATATCTGAATGTTTGAAAGAATGAATTTATAGATCTGTACACAGGTTTCTGAATAGTGAAGTAGCGTACATCTCTTGATTTATGTTCTAGCTACTTCTGTTTATTGCTACAGTCTTCTGGGTTCAGAAGTGGGGTGTGATTACTGTTATTATGATCTGGGTACAATCGTTAGAGAACTGTTTATTTTGATTCAGTTTTGATTGGTGAAAAGGTGATTGGTTGATGCAGAAATTCTTGATGTTTGATTGATGTTATTTGTGGATCCAGTCTAAAAATTTATGAAACGT